>BRDA01010656.1:0-19932 GCA_036984385.1 Crenuchus spilurus
TGAGACCAGGCCTTGCTCCAAGAGTCTCCGCCTCACAGTGCGTGCAGATGCACTCACACCTGCCTGCTGCCATTCCTGAGCAAGCTCTGCACTGCCGGTAACCCGATCCCGCAGCTGAAACACTTTTAAGAGACGGTCCTGGCGCTTGCTGGTCTTTCTTTGCAAATATTGACTTTGCAATTAATTGCTGTTAAGCTGATCACTCTTTATAACATTCTGGAGTATATGCAAATTGCCATTATAAAAACTGAAGCAGTAGACTTTGTGGACATTGATGTTTGTGTCATTCTCAAAACTTTTGGCCATGACTGTAGACTTCACTGGTTGGTTTGTGTGAATGCTAAGACATTCACTGCAAAAACAGCACTACTTGAAATAAGCCAAATATTCCTAAATGTGATCAATTTTTCTTCTTTTGAGAAAAAGAAATCTGCCAATGGGGTAAACAAAAGTTGGTTGGCTAGAATTCTTAGAACTTGCAAATGAATCTAACTCATATGTGTTTTTAAATTAAACTGAATTGTCAAAAATGAAAGAAAATTGTGGTTCTCACCAGCAAAAATTGCTTTTCTTAAGAAATATTTTTTTTTAAATGAGTGATATGAACTCTTGATTCAATACATTTCTTAAATTGAGAATTTAAGTGGCCTTATTCTTTAAATAAGAAAAAATATATTATTCTTATTCTGGAAACCATAGTAGGGCGGCACGGTGGCTTAGTGGTTAGCACGTTCGCCTCTCAGCGCTGGGGTCTTGGGTTCGATTCCCCATCTGAGCGGAGTTTCCATGTTCTCCCCGTGTCTGCGTGGGTTTCCTCCGGGGTCTCCGGTTTCCTCCCACAGTCCAAAAAAAAACAAAAAAACATGGAGATCAGGTGAATTGGGTACTCTAAAATTGTCCGTGTGTGTGTGTCGCCCAGCGATGGACTGGCGCCCCTGTCCTGGGCTTAGTTGAATGGTGTAATGCCCTGCCCTGCGCCCAGTGAGGGGGTAGGGGACTAACCGCGACCCTGATAAGGATTAAGCGGGTGTGATAATGAATGAATGAATGAATGGAAACCATAGTAATACCCTGTAATTGGTAAATAAAGCTCAAGATGAGCTGAAATATCTTAAGAAAAAGTTAGACATATACAGTCATGGCAGAAAGTGTTGGCACCCCTGAATTTTTTCCAGAACATGAAGTATTTCTCACAGAAAATTATTGCAATTACACATGTTTTGTTATACACATGTTTATTTCCTTTGTGTGTATTGGAACAACACAAAAAACAGAGGAAAAAAATGCAAATTTGACATAATTTCACACAAAACTCCAAAAATGGGCCAGACAAAATTATTGGCACCTTTTCAAAATTGAGGGTAAATAACTTTGTTTTAAGCATGTGATGCTCATTCAAACTCACCTGTGATAAGTAACAGGTGTGGGCAATTTAAAAATCACACCTGAAACCAGATAAAAAGGAGAGAAGTTGACTCAGTCTTTGCATTGTGTCTGTGTTTGCCACACTAAGCATGGAGAACAGAAAGAGGAGAAGAGAACTGTGAGGACTTGGGAACCAAAATTGTGGAAAAATATCAACAATCTCAAGGTTATAAGTCCATCTCCAGAGATCTTGATGTTCCTTTGTCCACGGTGCGCAACATAATCAAGAAGTTTACAACCCATGGCACTGTAGCTAATCGCCCTGGACGTGGACAGAGGAGAAAAATTGATAAAAGGTTGCAACGCAGGATAGTCTAGATGGTGGATAAGCAGCCCCAGTCAAGTTCCAAAGAAATTCAAGCTGTCCTGCAGGCGCAGGGTGCATCAGTGTCAGCTCAAACTATCCGTCGACATTTGAATGAAATGAAACGCTATGGCAGGAGACCCAGGAGGACCCCACTGCTGACACAGAGACATAGAAAAGCTAGACTGCAGTTTGCCAAAATGTATGTAAGTAAGCCAAAATCTTTCTGGGAAAACATCTTGTGGACAGATGAGACCAAGATAGAGCTTTTTGGTAAAGCACATCATTCTACTGTTTACCGAAAACGGAATGAGTCCTACAAAGATAAGAACACAGTACCTACAGTCAAATATGGTGGAGGTTCAAAGATGTTTTGGGGTTGTTTTGCTGCCTCTGGTACTGGGTGCCTTGACTGTGTGCAAGGCATCATGAAATCTGAAGATTACCAAAAGGATTTTGTGTCGCAATGTAGGGTCCAGTGTCGGAAAGCTGGGTTTGCGTCCTAGGTCATGGGTCTTCCAGCAGGACAATGACCCCAAACATACTTCAAAAAGCACCCAGAAATGGATGGATACAAAGTGCTGGAGAGTTCTAAAGTGGCCAGCAATGAGATTCAGGGGTGCCAACACTTTCGGCCATGACTGTATTGTTAAAATGAACTTAATTTTCTTGTGTTGTTGCTTCTTCTTGCTTCTTCTTGCTTGTTAAGAATATTTTTTTCTTTTTAGAAAAAAATAAGAAAAAATGTCCATAAACTGTTTTTTTTTTTATTTTACTTTCTTAAAAATCATCTCTTGCAGTGTAACGGGGAACTTTAATTTCTTGATATTTATCCTGATCTTGGCGTATATATTGTCAGTTGGCTGACTAAATTTTCTCCTGCAGGCCATCTTGGATGTGGTGGTAAACCTCCAGTTCAGCCTGATAGAGAAGCTTTGGCAGACGTTCTGGCGCTATTCCCCAACCAACACTGTAGAGGGAGCCACTATCACACAAAACAGGTCTGTTGCTTTCCTCCAACACTGTCCACCCGTAACCCCGAGCTAAGCTTACATACACACACAAGCACCCAGTCTTAAGCTTTTGTGATTGCATGTTTGCAGCGGGGTGAGTGAGATCGAGGGCCGCCTGCCGCGAGCCAGGCTGCTGCTGCTGTGTCAGAGTGAGGCTGTGCTGAAGTGGATGAGTGCCTGCGATCACCTAATGTACCAAGCGCTGGTGGAGATCCTCATCCCTGATGTACTCAGACCCATTCCTAGTAAGTAAACTTGATATGAACTGAATGGCTTGGTGGAAAAATCTGATGTACATGGTGTTTCTGTACCACAGATGTAGTCAGTGGATCAAAGACGTTTGATGTGTGATGTTTACTTGCTTAGATACTAATACAGTAATGAAACCTGACCTCAGCAGTTAGTGTGCATCATGTAAACTAAGCCTAATCATTGTACTTCTGTCTCAAACTGTGTTGAGTTGTTAGTTATTTCACATGACTGCATGTTAACACTGTGTAGTGGTATTTGAATGGGGTTAGTTTTACATGTCATTATTAACAGATTGTCTGAATGCGTCTCATCCAGTTTTTTTTGTGTGTATTATGCTTCCCACCAGTTCAGGCACACGTTCTCATAGCCTCATTGTGTGTGTGTGTGTGTGTGTGTGTGTGTGTGTGTGTTTCACTGCATGGATGGGTTAAATGCAGAGGGCAAATTCCATTGTGGGCAATCACATTGGCATAAGTCGAATATAATCTATAACGTGAGATGCCAGTCTGGTATATTGTGGTTGTAGGCACGAAACATGAACATCAGTACACCAGTGCCAGTATTTCAGGTTATAGCCTCAAATGCCAGCCTCCAAATGTATTATTGTGATTGTCACAGTTCTGTTATCTCTGTTTATTCTTAGATTTTAAGAATAAAACTGTAGTTTATCAACATTCCACAAGATAAAGTAGTTCCTCTATCAGACTCTGGATAGTCAGACAATAAACACAGATATACTGATGTTAAAGATGTTGTTTGCTGGTGTAAACTGTCTTTCGTTAAACACCACTCACAGCTGATTGGAGTTTCATTCACATCTCTGTTAAGTTCAGCTCCTAGGACATCTCTCAGCCAATCAGATTGCAGGGTTGGAACCAACTGTGGTATAATATTAGTTATAATCATTCTCTAGTCCTCTATCGGTGCACACAGTGTTGCCTGGATATTTTTAGTTGGTAGACTTAGTGCAGCAGTCACACCAAGGTCAGTTATCGGTGTCTGATCCACTGGTATCAACAACACACCAGTGTACATTACCCCTCTTTGTGTAAAATCAATTTTGTGCAAGCATTTTTATCCATAAAGAATAATCAAAACAACTCAACCTAGTAGACAACAGTGTAAGTCAGCTAAGCCTCCGTTCATTAGCCTCTGTTGTAAGGCTTTGTCTTGTACAAAGCGAGATGTTAAAGCAGCAAAAAGATGTCGTTCTTTATAGCAGATCATTGTAGCTTTCATCTGACAAGCAGCCAGCTTATAAAGGTTGGATTGTAGTGAAGTTGTACCTCCTGAGATGATTTCAGAATACATCAGTGAGTGCCTGATTAGAAAACACAAGTCAGGAGACAGACGAGAATATCTCGTTATAAACTCGTTAAAAAGTCAGGAGTTTTGACATCTACTCCCATGATGATTCACATTTGTACTGGAAACTCCGCAGCTCGGGAGTAACAAAGGAATGCTAGGAATAAAGGAACTAAATAGCCCAAGAACATAGTCAACTACATCTCATGGCTTCAGTGCAAACCTGCTAGAGGTGTGAACCTTCACTGATCTCACGATTAGATTACGATTATCATGTCAACAATTTGATTTGATATCGCGATGCATCACATGGCGCTTCCCAGTCAGCTCATAGAATCCAAAACGTGTCCATATTTTGACTTTTAAAACATTTATTGCATTTTTAATCTCAACCTCACGACCGATCTCCACCATTTTTGCTATTACGTATGCGATGAATGACATCACGTTATAATCGATTATGGTCTGTAACTGCACCGATGCTGAATTACCCACGTCCGCATCTCGATGCATCGATTATATGATTAATTTCAACACCTCTAAAATCTGCACATCTGAGCGATTTAGATTTGGGTTGAAGAAAAACTGGTCTAAATGCATCTTTCCCCACCAGGTGCCTTGACTCAAGCCATCCGTAACTTTGCCAAAAGCCTTGAGGGCTGGCTCACCAACGCCATGACCGCCATTCCCCAGAAGATGATCCAGACCAAGGTTAGCTGAATTTCTGATTTCTGACTCTTGGTAACTGTTATTTGGTGCTTCAGGATTGATGACTGTTAAGTGTTTTTGTAGCAGTTCAGTACTTCTGTTTATTTTCAGGTATCCGCTGTTAGTGCCTTTGCTCAAACCCTGCGCAGATACACATCTCTGAACCACCTTGCCCAGGCAGCACGCGCTGTCCTACAGAACACCTCCCAGATTAACCAGATGCTCAGTGACCTCAACCGCGTCGACTTTGCCAACGTGCAGGTTCAAACTTTTTTTTTCTTTTGATTAAAACCTCAACACAGAAATGTAAATATGTATCAATATGAAAACCTTTACTTATATTTATCATTAAGTTAACATGTATTTTACTTATGTTTTTAACCCTCCTATTATGTTCATATTTAATAACATTTATTTTTGGGGTCAATTGACCCCAGCAATTTAAACCTCCAGAAAATGTTATAATCTCAGTCCCCTGTCTCAGACATATTCTACTCTCTAAAATGTTATTATATGTTATACAGCTAAAACAGCCTGGGGTCAAATTGACTCCAAAGAACACTGATGTGTACACCATTAGCACTTTTCCACCAACACGGAACCGGCACGGTTCTGGTTCACGAACCTAATTTTGAACCGTTCGGCGCATTTCCACTAACAAAAATACCGGCCCGAACCAGGAATGTTCGTTCACAGCGGGAACCAAAAGCGCCTGCGCACTGAGGCGACTCATAGCGTACAGTGGTCCACTGAAGAAACTGAGTTTTTGTTATCTGTTTGGTGTTCTCCGGAGTTTCAGCAGAAACTTGAGGGGAGTATTAGAAAGGAGAAACTCTACAGCGAGCTGGTGGAGGATTTAGCTCGGGCAGGTTTTGGTCGTTCAAGAGAGCGAGTGATAAATTAGCTAAAGAAGCTAAAAAGGACTACAGAGATTCTAAAAAGGAGCGATCGCACAGTGGAGCTGGACGAGGGAATGTACCGGCTCTAGATTTGACTTGTGAAGTGAAACAAACATTTGTACCAAGAGCACAAATGCTCGCATGTAGTCGATGCGCTCCGCCATCTTTGTTTATAATTCTGCTTTGTTGATGACGTACACCGTGACGTATCCTCGGTTCAACTAAAACTACTGGAAACACGGGCTGGTTCACTAAAAAGCACCGAGGTTCTCATAAGCCCGAACGGCACCAGTTCAAGAACCAGGTATTTTGGTGGAAAAGTGCTATATGTGTACAGAACACTGAAAAAACATATCATGTTAATTTTATGTTTACTCAGTTATCAGTATGCAGTTAGGAAAAGTCATTACGTGTATTTACAGATTTACATTTACATTTGAGGCATTTAGCAGACGCTTTTATCCAAAGCGACTTACAACTGGGGGTTAGGTGCCTTGCTCAAGGGCACTTCAGTCGTGACCTGCCCTGGGATCGACCAGATCCTTAACCACTAGGCCACGGCTGCCCCCAGATGTTAAACATTGGATAGAGTCAAATTGACCCAAAACATAATCGGAGAGTTAAGACACCTGGTGCCATCACTAGACTGCTGGTCATTACAGGACACTAGTGATTGAGCATTCACAGCGAGGCTGTTGGAAGTAAACACATTTGTGCCTGTGTTGTGCTGTATAGGAGCAAGCCTCGTGGGTGTGTCAGTGTGAGGAGGGCATGGTTCAGAGGTTGGAGCAAGACTTCAAGGTCACGCTACAACAGCAGAGCTCCTTGGAGCAGTGGGCTGCTTGGCTGGACAATGTCGTCAACCAGGTTCTTAAGCCCTACGAAGACCAGCCCAGCTTCCCTAAAGCTGCTCGCCAGTTCCTGCTCAAGTGGTCTTTTTACAGGTGAGTTGATGAGGCTGGTAAAACTAATAAAATGATACATCTTCAGGTAGCCTCACTACTGCATTCCCAAGAATTTCATGGAAAAGTTCATTTGTGGTCATAATTTAATTCAAAAGGTAAACTGAAAAGCCTGTCGTTCCCTGTTGTCCATTACATTTTTGTCATTTATATTATAGACCAGGGGTCGGCAACCTTTAACACTCAAAGAGCCATTTGGTCCCGGTTTCCACGGGAAAAGAGAACACTGGAAGTCGTAAATACTTTTTGACATTAAAAATGAAGATAACACTGTATATACTATTACCTCTACGCTTTATATGAACAATTATACTGCGTTGTTTATGAAATCCACAAAGTGCTACAGTGAAAAATAAATTTTATTTATGTAATGAACATATTTTGAACATTTGATGGTGCTTGAACATAAATTATTAAAAAATAATACATTACTTACAAATTAGGATTTTTATGAATAAATACTAGTTACTATTAATGTTATACTAATAATAACTAAGCATAAAAATGAATAATATGAATATTAATAATGAATAAAATATTAATACATTAAATATTATTATTAAATATTAATAAACTGTTAAAAGCATATAGTATAAAATAATCACAAAATTCTGTTTTTGGTCAACTTCACTCCAACTCATTACCACCAGTTTTATACTTATGTTTGGACTGTATGGTCAGCAGTCCTCATTTACATTAAATTATAACTAATTTTTGAGTAAAACTGAGTAGAAATTCACACAGACACAGTTTTAAATGTTAATATTAATTCATTTTAATATGAAACATCTGATATTAAAATACGTCTATCTGATGTGACAGTGATGTGATGCTGTTTAATGGAGTGAAAGTGGCGATGGCCAATCACAAGAAACAGCAGAGCCTATCGATGAGCTTGTCGGCACTCTAAAGGGAAACAGACTTCAGATTGAACAGCTTGGATTTCTGCAGGGTCCTAGTGCTCGACCCGTCTCCATTTAATATAGCGTAACACTGTTTTTGGATGGTAAAAACTGCAGGGGACCAAAACTGCCTTTTGAAAAAGTGCAGGGGACATGTCCCCGCTGTCACCCCACCAAATTACGTCCATGTACGCGGAGCCGCAGCATAAGGATGAAAGAGCCACGGGTTGCTGACCCCTGTTATAGACCATCAGGCTCAAGCTTATTTCCATTCTTGTAACTGCTTGCTGTCCTATAAACTTGCAGCTCAATGGTGATCAGAGACTTGACCCTGCGCAGCGCTGCCAGCTTCGGCTCCTTCCACCTGATCCGCCTGCTCTACGACGAGTACATGTTCTACCTGGTGGAGCACCGTGTTGCCCAGGCAACAGGAGAGACACCCATCGGGGTTATGGGAGAGGTAAGGATGAGGGCATCTCCCTTCTTGGTGTGTCCCAGTGTGAGCAGAAAAGCCTTTTCAGAAGCTTTCAGATCACTCTGTATATGAAACGGCCTTCTCCTCTTCTCCTTCAGAACCTTCCTTTACGTCTTTATAATTATGCAGTGATCACACCTTACAATTATTATAACAGATTCCATTTCTGAGCTCTGATGGTTCTATGCAACAAAGCCTTCACTGCCTGATTTAGTTATTTGAGTTTACATTGATTGCAGAGTAATGAAGGCTGCAGTTCTCTGGTCATTACAGAGACGTTCAGTTCTGTGGTCTAAAGGTAATGATGGACAGAATGGCTGATCATTTCTTTTGCCTTTTCTTCTAGTTTAATGACCTGAACACCATGTCACCTGCCAACATTGACAAAGGTGAGCCTTCTGAAACATTGACTTGCATGATTTTTTCGAAATCCACTGCTACTATGTCATTTGAGTGCTTGTGAGGAAGTGTGGCCTTTGAAATCTTTCACTCTTATGAGACGGGTTTCCTGATGGACTATTAGTGTGAAATTGCTGCCCCCAGTTGCCTGAAAATTCAGTTATAATGACTAACATTAGTAGTATTTTGCACCATTTCCCTGACTAAACATCATTTTTCTCAAGCTGTTCTTGGATGATTCTGACAGTATTATTGCAGAGTTTATATGGATGTACAGATAAGGATTTGTAATAGAATTTAAAAAATCATTTTCTTCCATCAGAGGGCACTACAGGAACCTATTTGACACCATCATATAGTGAAATGAATGAGAGGCCATATTAGGTGATGTAGGGATGCACAAAATATTTGACAACTGAAATTAATTGGTCAGAAATGGCAAAAAAACACACCTTCAGTGTTCGGCTGAGTAAGTGAAAAGCATAATTTATTCTGAACACTGATGTTTTTAATGACACCTTTCCCTTTTTGGACATTCAGAATTCACCAAAACACAAAACAAATTCACCAGCACAGTTATAGTTTGATGGTGAAATGGGAGACAATGACAAACTACAAGCACAACCTTTACTAAACTACACTTGTTATGATGAAGCCAGAATACATTATTAGCTTTGTGTTTGTGCTCCGTGCTGCAGTGTTAGGGATCGTCTCACAATTACCAGAAGAAATGTGAAGTGTTTCAGTGTCTGTAGCCAATGACACTCACATTAAACACACAAAACATACATGCATCTTCATACATATTCATATATTATTGTCTTTGTTTTATATACAAATATAACAGAATAATCAATTAAACTTATGTTATTAAACCTAATGATGTTAAACCAGCTTATTAAACTACAGACATTCATTCCTGACTAACTACAAGACTTATTTCAGGAAATAGTTTATTTACTAATGCTATAATGTGTATAAATAAAGAGCCGTGTTTTATTATTCAGCCAAATGTTTCATTTTGTTCAGTTTCGGTGCATCTCTAATAATGTTATACAGTATTTATTTATTAGCATGAATGCTAACATTTACGGTCTTCCAGATGAGGCGAGCGAGATGGACAGTGACTTGGATGAAGAAATGGAGGAGTCGGACGAGCCTCTCGCCAAGCGGGAAAAAGACGAGACGGAGGTAATCCAGGTGCTGCAGGTGGGGGCCATGGAGGATGGAAGCAGCGCCATTGTGGGGGTCATGCAGCCCAGCACAATCCAGCTCACTTCAGCTGGCCACGCCGACCACATCCTCACCACAGCAACCGGGCCAAGCACCATCCGCCACTGCGGCGGTGCCGGGAACGCATACGCCTCTGTGTGACTGCCGACACAGACTGGTCAATCCTCCTCTGTGCTTTTAATCCCTCCTCCTCTCCCTTCACATGATCCACTCCTTCATCTCAGTTCTGTCCAGTCCAGTCCACCCTTCTCCATCTTTCTGTCAGTGTGTAAGGCGTTCTCTCTCGCTCAGTAGGGCTGGATGGCATGTAAAACACTTTTAACAGCTTAGCTGCAGGACACACAGCTGCACTGTTTCAAGCCTGTGCTGAGTCCCGGGTTGACTTGGGCTGCGTGTCCAACTTGAAGCAAGCGAGAAGGTGCTGACAAGTTGCTCTTTAAAGTCCTGACTTTTTCATTCTTTTTTTTGATGACCAAGAGCTCAAATCCAAGCCACTAGCTCCACAAGACAAATGAAACCACTAAGAATTATCGTTTTGTTCCTTATTTATGTTGTACTGATCACGGTTTAGTTTCCGTGGCTTTGTGTTGGGAAAATCGAGCTGTATACTGTGCTGCTATAACCTCAGGCAGGCTGGACAACTACTGAACTTCTGAACGTCAGCTTGCTTACACGTCAGACTGTACCTTTGCATTCAAGTGTTGCCCTTTGCCTTCTGTTTGTGGAGTTTAGCCGCTTTGGTAGCTTTTTTTTATTTGTTTTCGCAGACACTACATACACAGTGTGAACTTGTGGCTTTTTACTCATTTTTTATTTCCCGATTGGACCAAAATAAACGTGGCAATTGGCTGTTCCGGGCCGTCTGTAAAGCTTTGTTTCCTCTCCCACCTGTGCCGTGTTTTAAAAAAAAAAGAGCGAATGTCAGGGATTCAATGTACCTCGGGTTCATCATAGTGCCTTAACCCAGCAACAGCTTTTCATTTTGTCACACTGAGAGAGGCACAGATCGTTTCTGTACCGGAAAGCACATTTGCCGGCGACTCGTTATTTCGACACCCGATTGGTGTCACCTGGACTCGTGGCTGGATTTGTGGTCGGTCATCAACGTGAGTCAGCGCAGCACTGATGATTCAGGAGTTTAGCTACAAGCGCTTTTATTGCGGTACGACACGTCTTAGATGCTCGAGGCCTGCTCCCTTCTTCACCTCTGTGGTCAGGTGAAGTGTGTGTGTGTGTGCGCACATGAGGGCTGGACTTGGGCTTAGTTTGTGTTCCTGTTGATTGTTTAGATTGTTTGTGTAAACGTCACCCTACCTCACACCAGTGGTGCCAGCCCTTGGATGCAAAAGCCCTGCAGTTGTGATGTTCCATTGTTACGGCTCTCATCCAGTCACACTACTTGTGTCCACGTGAAACACTACTCATTTCTTTTGTTAGACACTGGATATCTGTATAGGGGACCAAAAGTTGCTATTTGCTATGATCTAAAGATGAATATATATTGATATAAATATAATATATATATATATATAATGGTGAATCAGTTCATGCATTCTTCTGTGTGGTACAGCTGATATGAAACTGGTGGTCTTGCTTTTGTAGCTTCTTCTGCTGATCGACCGATCGATCCGTTAAATGACTGTGAAAGGGGAGGGGGAGGTCAGTCTGTTCATCATTGGGAGAGCACTTACAGGCATGCAGTTTGGTGATTTGGACCAATGATTTTGCAAAAACAAATGGCTCCCTTTCACCCAAGTAGGCACCAGCTACATTTAAAGTGGAAGTCAGTCTGGTGTCAGGTTGCTCCCCGGTTATAGGTGCTGACTACTATGGACTACTTTGGACTTTTTGGTACTTGCTTTGATTGCTGTCATAGGAAAAAACACTGGAAAACAGATAAAACTGGGAAACATTGTCTACACTACTGACATTTTATTATTTATTATTTTTTATTTATCTAATTTTGGGTAACAAGCCCACAGTTTTTTTTTTTTTTTTCTCCCCAATGACACTTTTTGGTTAATGTCTCGTTTGTCTGATTTGCACAGACACTCTAAACGAAGACTGTCCTAAGTTCTGCTTTCTAAATTTTTGGATAATCATGAAGTTCACCGTTTGAGTGCAATCTGCAAAATACTAAAAAAAAAAATCACTTTTTTTACATTTCATGAGCTGTTGGCCACTAAATATGGCCAAAATTTGCTGACCCCAAAATTCTGAGATGTAACTGACCTGTACTTTTTGGCCCCTCCTCCCGCTGTAAAGTTACTCATGTTTTAATTTAGTTTCTCGGTATGAATTTGTCACGTTCTGTTGTATCCTCTTGTGCCTGGAAGTGAGAAACAGCTCTTAGCTATCGGTTAGTTTTAAATGAAAAGTGCTTTTTTTGGTCTTGCATGCCTTTTTTTAATTATTGTGCTGCTAGAATATCATGAATTTTTGCTTTTGGATTTATTTGGACTGTGCCACAGTAAAAAACTTTTGCGTTCACTCCAGACTTGCCTGTCGCTACCCCCTGCTTTCTTTGCTAAGATAATGAAATGCCTTGTGTTTTAAATTGGAAATGATTTCTCCGTAGCTGGCCCGCCCTGGTTTTAAGCCCCACTGACGTTGGCCTTGCTTTGATCGGAACCCTAAATTGTCCTCGTCACCAAAGTCAGGTGTTTCAGTGTGAGGCTGTGAAGGGAAAGAAAACATGACCTATTTACTGAACATATCAAACCCCCGAGCTACTGCAAACGGCTCTCCTAGCAAGGCAGCTTCACCGACAAGAGACTTCAGTGCCTTTTGATTTCACCAAGACCTCTAGGACCAGGAGAAGCTTGATGGTCCACTCGTTTCTTACAAAAGAAGATGGACGGCAGAGTTTCAGCTGGCCGATCTAAGTAAGGTCTACTCCTGGATGTGGTTCAGGTGTCGCAGGTCCTCTACATCCCAGCCCCGACTCACCTACCACAGATATGCACACGTTTTGAGGCACATTGCTCCATCTCTTCATCGTGGTGACTGACGTTGGGAGTCGTATGGATCTCTTACATAGTAACTGTAAGTAGAACTATTGGTGTTTTGCCAATAACAGCACTGCACTATCATAATCCTGACATTTTCCCCTTTCTATTGTGTGTAGAGTGATGTGCTTCTTTCTGGTTTTCTTTTAAAAATGCTTTTCTGGATATTTTTAAGTGCCATTTGACGGTTTACTTAGTGAGTCGTGGCCTGCTGTAGCGCGTTCTAATGCAAGCACAAGCATTGTGGTACTCACGAGCGACTCAACACAAGTCTGCTCGGGGAAAAAAGCAGTCTTAGTTGTAAATATTGAAATAAAATGGAAGGTTATTTATTTACTCTCCCTTGCGTTAACTGGTTGATGACGGATATGTTTTGAAAGTGTACATGGTGATTCTTTTCCCCACCTCTTTCTCTTTTTGGACAATGTATTGTACTTTTACATCTACATACAGTATGTATTTTTTTCCTCTCCTTTTTGTGTGTTTCAATTTCTCTCTTAGTAAATTATATTCTCTGAAACATTGGTAAGAGCTAACCAATATGTGTAGAGTGATTTGTATTGTGTATTTTACATGAAGGATAACAAAAACTGGGGAACTTTTATATTTATAAAAGCATATATTAACATTTAGTGTGTCGTTATGAGGAAAATAGAGGAACTATCCAAGACACATGTAGTTTGTTTTTTCTGAATATTTCAGACTTGAGCTCAGGCTAGCTTATTAGTGTTGTTTACTTACTTGTGGCTGTCTTTCAATTAATAAACTTTTTTCTTGTTGGAAAAGGACTCGTCACTATTGGTGCCGATCGTGTTGCGTGTGCCTTTTTTATAAGCAGGAGTGTATTCTGAGAAGCAGAGGTCAACCGATATTCATTTTACCATAACTGATCTTTGTAGGGTTAAATTTGCATGGCTTTACAGTTTACAAAAATCTAGTAACATTACAAAAAAATGCTACTTAATAATCTGTGGATGGGATATTGGACCAGATATGTATGTACAGGGTTCATACGGTCATGAGAAACCTGGAAAAGTCATGGATATTTGATAAAACTTGCTAAAGCGACGTACAAAAATGTTTTGTTTCCATTAAGAGAATGATCTCAGCTAGTACAGACAGATTAGAGTCTAAACGACTCTTCAGTTCAGACACTATTAGAACTAAACCATCACTAATACCTAGAATGAAGGAAAGATACACAATATAAGAGCTTTACAAAAATATATGTCTACATATAGTCTCAATCGACTGAGGAATGTTAAAAAGTAACGTTACTTTAATTGTTTAGGACGATCGGTCATATCACTTGTTGGCGTTTATGTTTAAACTTACTTTAAATTCACACAATGGCAGGGAAATGCAGAGTTAATGATGTCTGGCTTCACATGGACAAATGAGACTTTTGGGTTGAGTAAGACGAGGACCTGGGACGTGCACAGTGTAGAAAAACTTTTGACATTTTAAATATGGGACAAGCAGCGCTAGCTAACCATGCAAAAGGTGCTAAACACCAGTCTGCTGCTGCTGCGCGTGACCAACTATTAACGCCATCACTGGCTTCTACACCCTGGTGACCAACGCTACACTTGCAGTGCTTCCCTCTCGGCTACCATGAAACAACGGACCATTTATAACACTGTCCAATAACAAAGCTTTAACTGCAGAGGTACTGTGGTGCTAAAAGTGGGTAATTCTCACAATTTCTACAAGTCGCGTGAAGACACAAGCCGTCTTTTCCAGACAATGTTCCATACATGTGGAAAAGTCATGGAAATTTACTGATAAAGTGTATGAACCCTGTATACAGCATGAACGAGAAGTACTTATCAGCAGGGAAATGCAGTCAATATTCGGTCACCCCCTGCTTAAACAGAGGATATAACTTTAAAAACAACTCGAGTTATTTACATTTTAGTATCGTGTTCAACTAGGTTGGAAGGAGAGCTGGGCGATATGGCCAAAAAAAGTATCACGATATTTTTTTCTATATTGATCGATTTCGATTATCACGATATTAAATTTTCGTTAACTTCAGAGCAGAAAACAGCCGCTCTCCTTTCTCTGTCCTCAACTGCACGCAGCTCTGTTTGTAGACCCACCTCCAGAGTGCAGCCATTGGACGCGCGATGTTCCTCACTGATGCACCAATCCGGGGAGAGGGGTGGAGCCACCGCCGACAGGAGCACTAAACCAGCAGACGCAGGGCACGTAACAGACTGTCAAGCTGCTTAGATGTGAAATGGAAACAAACATTAATGCTTATTGAATTCTATTGTCCCGGCTTATCATCGAGGGAAAATTTATCGTGAAACAAATCAATATCGTTTTTATCGCCCAGCACTAGTTGGAAACCATGGTGTTTGTTTCTGAATGTGTGATGCATGCACAAATGAAAAATACACAAGTCAACATTCTACTTTCAAATATATTTCAAATAAACGATTAAAATCAATCAATCAATCTACCTGAAAGGGCAAAAGCTGTCACAAGTCTGAGTTCCTATTTAAACAGTAATCCTGTTTCTCTCCATACAGATAAATGACATCAGGCTGCTCATAGTAAAAGTAGCAAACATGAACATCTAAAAGCCCGCTCTACAACAGGATTGTCTAAGTTCTTACCATCCGATACCTCAGTCAGTCTGTACTTAAAGCAAAAAGCCACGACCACACATACAAGCTCCAAGTAATACTGACATCATCCTCATCTCTACACTTTCATATGGCTTTCGCTGTCCTTACACAAACCTGGGATCCCGTTCACTTTGAATTAAAACAGAATTGGAATTAATGACATTCACGGCTGAACCTGAACATCCCATAATGCTGGAGAACGATTTAAATGGAGAAACCGATGTTATGAAATGATGGTTTTGCATGAGGTATCGACTCTTTTCAGCAGAGAAAGATCTGATTTAAGGGAAAAAAATCACAAGCCCTTTGAACATGCATTTACACGCATACATACGAGAGTATGAGCATCACATAAACCTGTAAATGTAGTGGGTGCACCTTAACACGGTTTTAATCCTGATAATACATGTTTAATCTAGGGTACAGCCCCGTTTTGCTGAGATATGAGCAATTTCACAATGGAAATAAAGGAGGGGGGGGGGTGTACATCAATAAAGTGCTCTAGTAAGCAATATTAGCATTTAGCTAAAACAAATCTCAAGAACCTTATTGCCCATTTAACTAAATCTGGATTGCTCCTACCTGCCTTAATTGCTGTATATTCATAGAAAGAGGATTTTAGCCAACAGACGTTTCGGTCACGCTGACCTAACACGGGGTTTGTCAATACACACTGGTTATAGCAAAAACAGGGAACAAAACTTTAAAATCTCTGCCCCAGGGAGGAAAAATGTAAACGCTACATGCTTCATCGGATACATGAAGGACTGCTCGATTCTCCTACTGAGCAAAATGTCCATTTCTACCATCTGTAATAAGTACGGTTAACATCTCTGCCATACTTTAAGCTGGCTTGACAGATAATGACCAAGGACGGCCAAAGTTTCAGCTGGATTGAGTATGAATACGCAGGTCAGTAACTATAGTCATGAAACATTACCCTGTAAAGCAGTGATGATGATCTGGTAACTCAAACTTACACAAAGTGTCCCTGAACATCGTTCAAAGGCACGGTGTGCAGCCAGCCGAACACACAACAAACACCAGGAATTCTGTAAAAGTACATCAGAGTCTATGTAAAGAAAACATGATTTAGATTCTCTCTATAGCCAGAACATCTATATAGGAGCAAAGAAAACAATGGATGTAATACTCCGATGCTCGATTCCTGACTCCTCATTTGATAAATCTCCGGAACTCCGGTCTCGGAGGGCCTGATTCCTGTACAGTTCTCTCTTCAGTTACTCGGTTTCGTTGCATCCAAAGTCCAAATTGTGCTGCACTGACCCTCGGTTCCCACTCCTGCTTCACAACATCATTGCTGGGAGATTATGTATTACACGTATAAGGTGAAGAAGGTCTTGTGTCATACGTTCATCAAATGGGGAAGAGAGGACATCAAAATAAAACCACAATTAGGAATTTTGATGACACTGATGTTCTCACTTTGCCTTTTGCTTTCAACACAACAACGGCTGGCAGCTGACTACTACTACAAACTCACCCCGCCGTCTACATCCGGGGCTCAAGCGCACTGGTTCACACAGTTTGACGGCATTAGGTCGCACTTGGACATCAAAGAAAAATGGGGGGGGAGGGGGGGGAAAGAGTCCACTCAGTTCAGTGCCTCGGGGTTTTAAAGGAAAGGGAAATAAAAAAGCGCCTCTCAGTCTAGGGGCTGCGGGTCAGCGATGGGCATGGTGTGCAGCACCTCGTCCAGCAGCTGCAGGGCCCGGTGGAGATGGATCTCAATCCAGCACGGTGTCTCCTTAATGCTCTGCCTGGGATAGTCCGGCCCCCAGCCCTTCACAAAGCTCATCCGCAGGATACACAGTCTGCGCAGGTCGTCCACACCAATACCAGCAGCTGCAGATAAACCTGGAGCAAGATTATATAATACGTATGTACACACACTGATACAGGTACCTTAGCTTCAATGTAAGGTGTGAATGGGCACTTAAGCCCCCCCGCCTAGACGTTTCTTATCCTGCTGCTGACTTATAAAGTGTTAGCAGTGACAGAGTATGTGTATCTATTCTGCACTGTTTGCCTGTGTTTGTGCTCATGAAAAACGAGCAAACAATGACTATAAGAAAATCTTAGTAGAGCTGGACGATACGGCCAAAAATGTTATCACGATAAATTTTACTATATTGTTCAATCTCGATAATTATCACGATATTAAATTTTCTAACACTGTCATAGTTTTAAACATATTTCTAAAAACAGACTAAATACATGAAATGTTATTATTTACAATATTAAAATGTTTATTGTCAGAACATAATATTGTAGCATCCGGCTGGATGCGTTGAAAGGATGGACAAGAAAGATGTTTACTGTCGTCGCTTTATTGTTGAAACTTACAATGATTGCTGTCGGCCGCAGCCACTCCAAAATAACAACAGGCTAGAGAGCCAAGCTAACATGTTAATGCTAGCACTCGGGCTGACACACACACAGCGAGCCCCCCCCCTTCTCCGTCTCACACAAACAGACGAGCACACAGCGACCTCGTGCTCTCGCCCAGCAACACTATGCTCTCCTCCAATCACAGCTTGTCTTAAACACAACAGTGCATTTTGGCGGCGCTGGTGAGGAGGATCTAACAAGCAGCAGTATTAGACTTCAGGACTCACTGTCAAGCTGCTTAGACGTGAAATGTAAACGAACGTTAATGCTTATCGAATTCTATTGTCCCGGCTTATCATCGTCATCGAGGAAAAATTATCCTGAAAAAAAATTACAGTTTTATCGCCCAGCACTAAATCTTATGTAATCAAAAGTCATTCAAACATTAAGACGTTTGTACAAAATCTTTGCAAACATTTTACTGTATATAGCTTTTGAATTTTAATCCCAAAACAAATCCCTGACCTCGCCTACTGAGAAGAGTGACAAAACTGAAGAGAAAAACAATCGCCTTAATGCAGATCTAAAGGGTTTTATGCTAAACTCTGAATTGGGTAACAGTGCACCTCTGATTACAACACTCATCCCAGTTTAGATCCCTCGGAAGCAAACCGGCCTCCTGGCTTACCGAGAAGCATTTAGTCATTAGTCAAAATTAAAGCTGTAGATTGCAGAGGTAAGACTTAGCTGTACTCACTGATTGCGGGAGCGATCCCACCCACAGATCCAGGTCCAGGGATATTCCCGGCTACAGCTGCTGCCTGAGCTGCAGCCGCTGCCTGAGCTGTAGCTGCTTGTTGCTGCATCTGCCTGTGGCACTGTCGCAGGTCAAATACCTGCGAGACCCATGTAGAGTGAGAACCACGTGGAAGTACATGGACAACAAAATGAACACAAAAATCTGTAAGTTTTAATCCGTCACCTTGATGTATGCACTAGGGTATATTTTATGTACGGCGTCTCCAGGTGCACGTCCAGCCTCTCTGTCCAAGTAATAGCTCTGCACGAAGACGGCGTGATCACTAAGGCAACGCACCCACACGTCACCTTCACCTTTGCACTCGAGCTGGACGCCCTTACCAATGTGCAATCTGTGACCGAAGACGAGCAGTTTTGGTTAAAGAATTTGTTCTGAAGACCTTGGTGCAAGAATTGTTTACAGCACATTTGACTTTATTTACATCTCAATGAATGAATGAAGTTTGTCACAGGCATTCAAAAATCAGAGTGAAATTAATACCTTGCTCTTTCAATGGCTTCAGTTCTGTGAACATTGCTCAGCTGGCCAAGACAGAAGCGATCCCCACCTGACGGGTCCACATACCCATCCACAGTCACAATTGGGCAGTTTGAAGGAACCTTAAAAGTCTCCCCCACCTGTACGTCCATTTCAAAGTAGGCGATGGAGCACCAATACTCTGGAGCTGGTGAAACATGTGAATCAGGCTGGAAGTTTACGCTAAAACGCATCTTTTACTTTAAAGTGGCAACAAATGTGAAATATGTGACATGTATGTGTATGTTTTGAATGCCATATCAACAACTAAGGCTATATTTCATGGCTAAATTCAGATATTGAGTAGAAACATTTATAGTAGCAGTTTACAGTCCACAGGGTCATCAGTGTTTATGTATTAACTTGGATCTCAATTGGAGCGGTGGCTAATCCAGGTCCAGAAAGTAAAAGTCCACCCCAGGATTTTGTTTCACCTGCCTTATTGGTTCCGCTGCAGATATGCTGCAGCAGAGACACACATGAAGTTGGAGCAAAATCCTGGGATGGATTTTTACTTTCTGGACCTGGATTACTCACCTCTACTCAATTGTCGTTTGGTGTGAAAGTCTATTAATCCATTATCTTTGGCTTAATCCTGATCAGGGTCACGGTGAGTCTCCTAAACCTTCACTGGTAGCGCTTTTCCACCAACACGAAACCGGCACCGTTCTGGTTCAAGAACCTAATTTTGAACTGTTCGGCGCGTTTCCACCAAGAAAAATA
>BRDA01010656.1:22319-45122 GCA_036984385.1 Crenuchus spilurus
TCTCCTAGATGCTAACGTAGAAGAAGAGGTCAGTCATTACCTTTGACCGCTGTCCAGTGAAAGTGAAAGTGCTAGTGAAAGTGACACAAAGACAGCAAAAGGTAGTGAACAAGAAAGTTAGATACTTTTTACTTTTACTTTTCATATGATAAGTGTAACCATGTCATACACGTACGCCCGTCCTCCTGTCCTCCTTAGCCGCCAGCCTACACGAGCGCCGTCGTCGTCTCGTTTATGTTTTAAAAACCCATATAAACACATTATTTAGCATATTAAAGTATACTGTATATTGGCCGGCTGACACGGATTAATCAGTTTTACATGTATTCTTATGGGGAAAATGCATCCAGCTAACGAGCAAACCAGCTAACGAGCTCGGCTCCTGCACGGATTAAACTCGTAAGTAGGGTTACCACTGTATATCATTACACTGTTGTAGGTAATTGAAAGTAGGCAATTTGGAAATGACAATGAACTTGCCACCAACATTATTCAATTGCATATTAAAATACTGCATCCCTTACGTAAATAACGTAAACTATTCATCCTAAATGTAGACGTTAATGACCATGGTGTCTTCAACAGCCTCTCATTTGGTTGAATTGAAATTCTGCCAACATTTTGTTAAGCTTGGCCAAGAAACTTTCAAGAGTTTCTATTAAAGCACATATTTACTCGTTTTTCCAGAACACAAATCCAGCGCACTTGTTAAAAGTAGTTTCTATGAGCCCCGAGTGGCTCAGCGGGCTAAGACACTGACACTATGACTACAGGACTGAGAGGTTGACTGTATCAGTGGTAGTTGGAAAAGATGCGGAGGCCACATCACACGCATCAGAGGAGGCTTGTGCTTAATGGATGAGATAAGTAGCTACTATTGCATCAGGAGGGGAAAAAATTGGCAAAAATACTTGAAAATGTTTAAATTATACACAGGATTACCAACCTCGTTCAGATAGAAACGGCCCCAGGCTACTCTATTCCAGCTGGGGGGGGGGGATACATGAACACATTCTACTGAACCGTGTTAACAGATTAGGCTGCTTGTAAACGTGGAATCCACCCGCTTAGGTTTGCCGTTGGTCACACCACCTCACCTGAAGCCGGCCATCCAGAGTACGCTGGATAGTCACACACTTGCTGGGATGAGCTCCGTTGGTGGTGATAGCAGTGATAAGCGAATCAAGCTCGTCCTTCTTCTCTTTCAGCTTTTTGACCAGGCTCTCGATGGCCCGCTTAGCGAAGGTCTCACTCTCCCCACCCTGCCTGTGACACATCAGGCTGTGCACAATGCTCAAGCAAGCATCGTTACTCGTCGGGGTGTTTGTGATCGACATGGTGATGAAGCTCTTCTCTCCAACTTTGCGCGGCTTGTTAAAACGGTTTCACCAGTTGTTCAACAATAGAAAAGCACCAGCTTACAATGCTCCACCGCACCCATTCATTTCTTATCCTGAAAGAAATAAAGATTCAAAAATTTACTTCATATTATTTTTGTAAAACAGCCTACAGTTAGCTTAATAATTCAAATTTCCCTTAAAATTTTACCTTAAAAGACAGCAGTTATACAGGAGCCTGGTAGGCATCCGATTGTAACTGCGGCACTATTTAAGGTGGAACAGGGAAATTAGAATAAGATGCCTACAAATGAGATGCTAATTTCAGATCATTTAAATATAAGGCCTCGATCATACTTAGCACTGATGTGCGGCTTGGATGATGCGATCACAAATGACTGTCAAAACGTAAACATCAAAGCAATATACAGTCAGACAGCCCTTGAACTGAATCACAATAATAAACCCAGATTGTCTTAAGCAAAGTAAGAAAGCTGCATTAAAAGACATGGATATACGTATACAGTGGTGCTTGAAAGCTTGAGAACCCTTTAGAAATGTTCTATATTTTGGCTTATATTCCACCTAAAACTTCATATTGTCAAATGAATCCTAAAAGTAAACAAAGGAGATTTCTGAGGACCATGAATGGTTGATGCTCATCAGAATGGAAAAGGCTACAAAACCATCTCTAAAGAGTTTGAAATCCACCGATCCACAATCAGAGCCTGCACACAAATGGAGGACATTCAAGAAAGTTATTACACTCCCAAAGAGTGTACTAACCAACACACCAACAAACTAATGAACACAGAAAGAGCATGGAGTGTAACAGTCTGCAAAAGGGGTGGGCGATATAATACTGTTCACAATAACAGGTACATTTTTATTTGATACGATTTTAAATTATTGTGATGTGGCACAAGCAAGCAATCACGCACGTGTTCATTGTGCATAAATTAAACAAGTATGGCCAGCAACAGAGAACAGTACTGCTAGCATTGAGGATGATTTTGTTCCTAAAAGTGGATTCATGTTAGTAGTGCATGGGTAAAAGTTGGAAATTTTAAAAAATCCTGAAAAAATGTCTTGCTAGAGGCCAGGGGGCTGCGGGGCCGGAGACCTCCAGAAGCTCCTGGGATATAACAATTTTGATGGTAAAAGGAATGTGTATAAAAATTTTTTTTAAAAATCAAGCAAAAAAAATTCTTGATTTACATCATTTTATTGTAACTTTGAAAAACATTACGTACTAAATCAATAAAATCTTGTCAAAGTGTAGATTTATTAAAAATCAGTGGCTGTATCAAGTAACATAGGCGACGTTCGCGGTTAACAGCATGCTGTATAAAGACACCCACAGCCTGTGTGCCGGCTGTACTACACGCTCATAGGCACAATGACCAATGAATCAAAAAGTTGTGTAGTATGAGCCTGGCATTACACATTTTATTGGGCCTACACCCAATAAAAAAGTGATAAAAGACCCAACTCTGGGCCACAGAACTTTAGGATGTTTATGTACGGTGTCATTACTTTTTTATTTATTTATTTATTTATTTTTTAAAGATATGAATCACAGAAATTAAAATAATAATACGAGATGCTCTTACAGTTGTGCCAGAATCTGGTGTGCACTTTATTTTAACAATGAACTAATAACTAGTGCTTTATGCAATATTCTTAGGTTTTTTGTTAGAAATATTTTTTGTTTTTATACAGAAACTGCGAGTATGATTTGTTGAAATACTGCTGCACATGTACACAAAGAGGATTCTGGCAGGCGGGCAGATTTCTACACAACAGTGGTGACAAGACTGATACTGACAGGGAACAGGAGGATACTATTGGGCCAAAAAAAATAACACCAAAGTTTTATTAAAAGAGGATTTTACATCAGTTAGATTCAGCTTTAAATTTTTTAGCTACTTTCATCTTGTGTAGGGCGTGTTTCTGTCGGTTAGAAACTGGCCTGGAGATTATTTGGAGACATGGCAACCCTGACTAGCATTCACACTACAAATAAAATGCGGTTTCAATAACAGTGAATGCGGTTTGGGTGTTCGGATCAGGTTGATGTCAGACGTGAACGGGCTCTATGTGCTAAATTGTGCAGAAAATAAAAATTTCATCTTTTAAAATTAATAATCTGTAACGTGACAGAAGCTGCTATTTTTACACCTTCAAGCAGACTCGGCTATAAGTTAACGTTAAGCTAATGTAGGGTAGCGAACCTGGCTAATGTACCGTCTTCAGCTATTATACAAAAGAGCTGTGTATATTAATGTAATTCAGACAGTGAATGTGAGTCTATATTAAGTTAGACTTTATACGAGATATGCCGCTGTACACACGATTAAATGTACAGCATCTAGCTGTTGGCTAACGTGTTAGCTTAGCTTAGGCATGGATTACACAAACTCCCATCAGAGCGTTTAAAACGGCTACAAAACCCAGTTAAGGTGGATTATATATGATAATGTTATATATAAGAGAAAACCCAATAATGGTAGCTGACCTTGTGGTTTGAATAAAGCCTCAGTTCGTGTTTAAATCCAGTACAGCTGTCGTTAGCAGGCTAAGTCCGGTCAGCCTCGGCGCAGGACAAACTTCATCTGAAATAATCTCCCTTTACTGAAATGTACACTATCTGAACCCTGAAAACGTCAAAAACATGCGCTTATGATGCAGAACAGTCAAAATACAAAAGCAATGCGCAAAGAAAACGTGAACTACAAGCGTTAATCTAGTTAAAATAGAAATAAACAGTCCAGCCTCGCTCCGGGGCCGCCATCTTAACTCACAGCAGCTGCCCTGATTTCCCAGCGATATGGCGAACCGCGCATGCGCACGAACAGACCCTGATTTGCGCTGTGTACCCGAGCAGCTCAGCCTTACGATTGTTTACATTTACAGCCAGTCCTGGGGTCACTTCGACGTCCAAATCTGAGCTCCTCTGTGATTTTATTTACACCAGGATGTGCTATGTCTGTGTTTTAGAGCTCATCCTTTGAGAAAAATACAGACTTTAGCTTGTCGGATCAGTTTTATAAACAAGTCTCCGATTTTCTAGGCGGATGTCGTCTCGCGTTGGAAAATAGCATTTTTTGGCTGCTTCTACTACCCGTATTTCGTCTTTTAAAATAAAAAAAGTTCACAAATCACAAACTAACAAATATTAAAGTTTTGCAGAGTCACTTAAACTACTTGGTCTGAATAGAAGAGCTTCCTTTCCATACACTAGCTGGGAGAGATTTATTTGGAGATAAACTAAATAAGAAAGACACAATACAAGCTTATTACACAATAATAACGACTTATTAAAGTGATAATAATCACAGCAACAGGTACAAATGAATTGTGATTATCATGTGATTCAGACATTTGTGTTTGTAAAACTCCACAAACATTAGAAACTCACTCCAGTAGGTATTTTAATGGTGTCCGGATACAGGAGGTTCAACACCGAGGCGACGTGTAAACAGAAGTGCTGATAAATGAATCCAATATAAATAGGGTTAAAGTGTCTAATACAACAAATTCACAACACTTATTAACAGCTTTTTCATATGGTTTATGCCTAGTTCGCACATGACTTTAGCAGAATTTTCACGTAGCAGACAGTTTTTTTGCAGACTGCACATCACACCTTCAGTTTAGTTTATTGTACTATATCTCTCCTCCTGTTATACTTGTTTTTTTGTTTGCTGCTCTTACTGTACTTCTGCTGCTGTAATATATGACTAATAAAGTGATCTATCTATCTATCTATCTATCTATCTATCTATCTATCTATCTATCTATCTATTCATCAATCTCTGTTGGTCCATCCATCCATCCATTTGCATCTATCTATCTCCCTCTGGTGGTCCATCCATCCACCCATCAATCCATCCATCAATCTATCTATCTATTCGTCCATCTCTGTTGGTCCATCCATCCATCCATTTGCATCTATCTATCTCCCTCTGGTGGTCCATCCATCCACCCATCAATCCATCAATCAATCTATCTATCTATTCATCCATCTCTGTTGGTCCATCCATCCATCTATTTGCATCTATCTATCTCCCTCTGGTGGTCCATCTATCTATCCATCCATCCATCTATCTATCTATTCATCCATCTCTGTTGGTCCATCCATCTATTTATCTCCCTCTGGTGGTCCATCCATCCACCCATCGATCCATTCATCAATCTATCTATCTAGTCATCCATCTATCTCCCTCTCTATTGGTCCATCTATCTATCCATCCATCCATCTATCTATCTGTCTCCTTCTGGTGGACCATCCATCCATCCATCTATCTATCCATCCATCCATCCATCTATCTACCTCTGGTGGTCCATCCATCCATCCATCTATCTATCTGTCTCCTTTTGGTGGTCCATCCATCTATCCACCCATCCATCCATCCATTTACACCGAACAAAAATAGAAACACAACACTTGTTTTTACTCCCATTTTTCATGAGCTGAACTCAAAGATCTAAGACTTATGTACACAAAAGACGTTTTTCTCTTAAACATTGTTCACAAATTTGTCTAAATCTGTGTTAGTAACCACTTCACCTCTGCCCAGATAATCCATCCACCTCACATGTCATCATTATAACCAACTTGAGTGGACAAATGCTCACATTCGATGGCATATGGCACATTAAAGAGGTGTTCTATCCCACTGCCACCATGAGCCATTCAATTCACAACATTAACATCTGCAAATCACTCAACCACAGGACGCCATACACTCAGTCTGCCATATGCCCTGTACAGTGAAAACCGGGATTCATCTGTGAAGAGAACACCTCTCCAACATGCCATAAGCCATCGAATGTGAGCCCATTCAAGTCTGTTATGATGACAAACTGCAGTCAGGAGGAACACCCCCTTGAGGACGACTAGCATGCAAGATGAGCTTCCCTGAGATGGTTTCTGACAGTTTTCACAGAAATTCTTTGGTTTTGCAAACTGACTGTTGCAGCAGCTGTCCGGGTGGCTGGTCTCTTTTGGAGATGAAGATGTTGGATGTGGAGGTCCTGGGCTGATGTGGTTACACCTGGTCTGCGGTTGTGAGACCATTTGGATGTACTGTCAAATTCTCTGAAACGCCTTTGGAGACGGCTTAAGGCAGAGAAATGAACATTCATTCATGGGCAACAGCTTTTGTGGGCATTCCTGCCATCAGCATGCCAACTGCACGCTCCCTCAAAACTTGCAACATCTGTGGCACTGTGCTGTGTGATGAAACTGCACATTTTAGCGTGGCCTTTTATTGTGGCCAGCCTAAAGCACACCTATGCAGTAATCATGTTATCTAATTATATTCCACACCTGTGAGGTGGATGGATTATCTCAGTAAAGGAGAAGTTCTCACTAACACAGGTTTAGACACATTTGTGAACATTATTTGAGAGAAAAAGGCATTTTTTGTACATAAAAAGTAAGATCTGTGAGTTCAACTCATGAAAAATGGGCGTAAAATCAAAAGTGTTACATTTATATTTTTGATCAGTGTATCTATCTCCATCTGTTCATCCATCCATCTAGCCACACATTCAGCTGTTTTGCGTGTTAGGAATAAGCATCACAATTTCCAAATTATTTCTGTGTGTATTGTGCTTCCACGCCACTCTAGTCTTATCCAGCCGGAAGTGTCTTGAAGCCCTTTGTTTACAAACACATGAACTCCTCTTTGGATTTTTGAGATTCTAGAACGTACATTTGACCTTTGACCGCGGACACAGTACACCACGCTATAGGGAAGCACACTAGAACGCATGACTGCAGATTGGAACGCGTCCTTAAATAAATCAGAGCTCTGCAGCGTTGGGCGGACACTAGAGGGCGCTGATGTGCTGCTGGATTAGAAGTCATCTATCAGTCTTCAGTCCCTCCTCTGTCAAGTCCAACTCCTATACCTTCAGCTGTGGGGACTTTTCCAGCATGTCTAAAATGTAAAATTAATTAACTACATAATACAGATGTGAAGCAATTAGGATCGCTCATATGTGATTATTATCAGTTAATAAAGATTAAGTGGAGCTCATTTACGTGGATGTCGGACTAGTCTGCTGTGTTTAAAGTGGAATGTTACCTTATTCAGGGTTGCCAGCTCCTGATAAATTCTCCAGTCCAGTGTCTGACCGAAACCCGCACAATAAAACTTAAACAAGCCCAAAATCTAAAGCATTTAAATCTTCTTTTAATTTTGTCATTTCTTTTCTAATAATACCTACATAGTTGTAACTAGTTTTTGGTGTTTACCTCTCCTTCCTTTCTGCTCTAAGCTGTGTTTTCAGATCCTGTTCCACTGAATTGATTAATATTAGAAAGTCAATCTAAAACAATTAGACAACTATTTATTCTTTCGATATTGTGTTACTATAAGAGCTTTCTTTGCAGTCATGTTTAATTATTTAAGTGGCCAGACCAGCAGTTGTACCCTCCTCTTCTGCACGTCATTGTAATATGTGCAGCATGTGGTCTTGTAAAAAAAAATACATCCCTTGAAGGCAGCATATGTTGCTTTAAAATCTAAATGTGCTTTTCAGAGTGTAAATTACATTTATCAAGGGCACTGACATGACTCCATGCCATCACAGACCTTGGCATTTGGACATGTTATTGATAACCAGAAGTGTCAAGTAGCGAAGTACAAATACTTCATTACTATACTTAAGTAGAAATTTTGGTTATTTATACTTTTTTGGAGTAATTATTTTTGGACGACTTTTTACTTCTACTTACTTATATTTTCATGCAATTATCGGTACTTTCTACTCCTTACATTTTAAAAACAGCCTCGTTATTTCTACGTATTTCATTTCGGTTTGTAATCATTCAAAAAAACATCCAGATAAACTGCACCATCCAGAAAGAGTGAATGTGACTGTGGTTGGATGATAAGTATAAACAAATACCATTCTGATACACTATTGGTACCTGCACGTGTGTCGTCACTCTCCAGTAAGCTCAGTACTGCAACGCAGCGTTTTAAGGCAGCACTTGAAGTAACTCCTGCCTGCGGATCCAATATCCTCCAAAAGCAGCAGAAAGAGATGAAGTGTAGTCCTCAAACACGTTTATTCTGTCTTGTTTTTCACACAGGTCCGTTTGTATTGCTTTTACCAGAATAACAAAGGAATACATAAAAAATATTGCTTAGCATAACAGGCTACGTTAAGAAAACTGTGCTACCTTAAAATACTGCCTGATCTCCTCAGGGAAAAGTAATGGAGTACAGAGTAAGTTTACAATCAGGGAAAACAATCAATTGCAAGAAAAATAAAGGATTTACTCTAAATACTAAATGCTCCTAAATAACCTAGAAGAACATAAAACACAATTTTATTAAATATACATTTAGTGCAAATGGCTCTTACATTAATAAAATGTTTTCATTTTTAAGGGGCATATATGCAGCTGAAACAGACAGCCAGTACATCCCAAAAAAATCTACATTACCATTTTAATATAACATTATAGTCATTACAGCTTTTAGAAAAAAAAAATTGTTTTAGGGGTGGAGGGTGGGGTAGTGCACTATATGCCCCTGTGGCACAGCCTAAATTTTGGCATTTGTATTTATACTTTAAGTAGTTTTGAAACCAGTACTTTTGTACTTTTACTTGAGTAAAAAGCTTAAGTTGATACTTCTTACTTCTTACTTACTTCTATAAATGTCTTTTTAAGCCTAGTATCTATACTTCTACCTGAGTAATGAATGTCAATACTTTTGACACCTTTGCTGATAACAGTCTGGATGGTCCTTCAGATCTGCAGTATTAACAGTCTGACCACATTACACATTTCCACTGTGTGATGGTCCATTGATTAATGTTAGTACTTCATGCAGTGCCATTTGAGGGATCAGAGATCACTGGTGTTCAGATTAGGCTTGTGCCCTTGCCCTTTATGCACTGAAAGTCCTACAGATTCCTTACATTTTTTTAAATGATATTATGCATTATAAAGGGTGAAATATGCAAATCCTTTCCAATCATTCTTTGAGGAATATTGTTTTTAAACATTTTAATAATTGCCTCATGCATTTGTTGACAAACTGCAGATCCTCTGCTCATCTTTGCTCTTCAAAGTACTGCTTTTGTTAATAATCATGACTACAATCACTTGTTGACATATGTTTGAAATCACATTATTTCATTTTTTCTTAATTACCAGCATTAAATATTTTGCTGGAATGTGTTGTAGGCCTGAAATGCAGGAATGGATGTATACACTACAAAAAATGATTTTTAAGAAAGTTTATGGACGTTTTTTTTTATTTTTGTCTAAAAAATATTCTTAACAAGCAAGTTTTGCACAAGAAAATTAAGCTCTTTCTAAGAACATGTCTAACTTTTTCTTAAGATATTTCAGCTCATCTTGAGCTTTCTTTACTAGTTACAGGGTATGACTGTGGTTTGCTTGAAATTTCAGAAAAAGAATAAGATTATCTTATTATTTTTAATTTTTTTATAAGAATAAGATCATTTAAACAAATTCTCAATTGAAGAAATGTATTTAATGACTCTAAATCAAGAGTTCATAACACTTGTTTAAAAAATATATTTCTTAAGAAAAACAATTTTTGCTTGTAAGAAGCACAATTTTCCTTAATTTTTGACAATTTGTGACCCCGCCAGGGAAAACCAGGCCAAAGTCACTGTGAAACTTATTGAGGTATCGTGTCAATATCGTGTCACTCACATTAGCGACAAAACTTAGCCACTCAGTATTATTGCTGTAAATGAAAAATAAGTTTCAGATATCTATCGTAGTACATGTTTTGATCAAAAACAAAACTTAAATTCACAAAATAAGTTATTTTGAAAAAAAAATTTTTTTGAAAAATAAAAAAGACTTTGACCTGGTTTTCCCTGGCGGGGTCACATTTAGATTAATTTAAAAACACATATGATTTATATTCATTTGCTAGTTCTAAGAATTATAGCCAAGCGACTTTTGTTTACCCCATTGGCAGATTTTCTTTTTCTCAAAAAAAGAAAAATGTATCACATTTAGGAATATTTGGCTTATTTCAAGTAGTGCTGTTTTTGCAGTGAATTAACAAATGAAATTTGACCAGATATAACATGGCATATCTTAAGTTCTTACCATCTGCAATGAAATAAAAGTCAAAATAAATTTAAGAAACATTCCCAACTGTCCAAAATTTGTATTATTTGGAGTTGTAAAATATATGCCGATTTAACTTTTTGAATTAAATTATGAACACATATGAACTTTTTCACTGTTCTATCTCTCGGAGATGCACTAGTACTTGTGATTTCAGAAGAAATGCTGGTGTCTACAAACTTTTAGACCAAGTGTGCCCAAGTCTGGTCCTGGACATGTACCAGCCTAGCGAGTTTCAATCATACCTGACTCATTAAAGCCTGCAATAGATCAAGGTTGGAGCTAAACTCTGCAGCGTGGTAGATCTCCAGGACGAGAACTGGACAACACTTTAGACAAATGGTGTGATTGTAGCCTCTATAAATAGTTTGTCAATTACAGACATCTGTTTGAACTCATTTTTATCATGAACAGGAAAAGAAGGTCTTACCAGCATCAGAAGAACACCGATTCATTCATTTCTTATTCAATATTAGCTCTTCTCAATATCTGAAGGGCTTGTTTTGGTCATGGACCAGGTCATGTACTTTCAGTGGCCTTAAATATGATCGTGTTAGGCTGCAGGAAAAGGCTGAAAAGTCGTGGGTTGTAAAAGATGATAGTTATTAGATGAAGCATGAAAGGTTCTTTATTTGCTGCTTGAACAAATGAAGCTTTGACAGGCAGTTCTATATTTGCATATGCCAGTCATCAACTTAAGTGTACACTCATATTGACATTCAGTGAAAGGAGGGGTCAGAACATTGGGTCAGCCATACTATAACACGTTATTAAATGCTTTACTCAAGAGCTGGAGTTCTGGCATGTGGGGCTGGATGGTGTTGGGTGAATTTGGAGAACGGTGAGAGGTCAGGGCGGGGAAGGCCGGCCCAGTGGAGGTCAGAGAAGAGGATGTAGAATAGGAAGGCGCTGGAGGTGTGAGCATCGCCGACAACGAACTACAGGAGCTCAGGAATCTGACAGCTCTCTTTCCCAGCTGCACCCCACTTGGGCTGAGGTCTCATCCTGAGTGACGGCCTTTAAGCTTCCCAGCTCTGACACCTCCTTATCACGGCAGTGTGGAAGAGAGTGTGGCAGTGGCTCGCATGGCATGTGGCGCTTAGTGACCATGGACGGCTTGGGCAGACTGTGCCCAATCAGAAGGAAACGAGGGAACAGGAGTTGAAGATCAGCTTTATTTGTCTGCGTAGTGCAGGTACACACTTTGTGAGACCTCACATCTCAAAAACACAAGCAGATTGTTTCTAACATCAAGAAAATAAATTAATGTTGATTAGTAAGGAAGGCATGATGGCGCTAAAGATACCAACGACCCTCACTGTGGCTGATTGGAGTTGTGTCCATCGTTTCTGGGTTTTTCCAGCAAGGATGCTCAGGATCTCATGAAGATGTATGAAGGTGGAGCTTGAGCAAAGCTCAACGTGATGCAGTGTTACATCACTTAATTCAAAAAGGTCAACTCTCACATGTTATATTCATTAAATGTTAAAATGTTTAATTTGAAGTTTGAGTAAATTACTATTCAAACTGTACCAACATTAAAACTTAAAGACTTGAAATACGTCACGTTGTGTTTAATTAGTGGCCATTTCTATTATAAGCGATATGGGCAGCTCCCCAGCGTGGCATCTCGTCAAGGGCGGCACAAAAGGGTTTGCAACCTTCCTGGACATGTGCCCCCTTCTGTCTATATACTTTGAACTCGTGCCCCCCTGTTGAAGTGAGGGCATGCTGCCCAGGTTGTTCACCCAGGGCACCAAACAGGCTTGGACCGCCCCTGTGTGTAATGATTATGAAATATGACAGTTTACCTTTTTGAATTATTATGAACACAAATAGACTTTTCCCACAAAACTCTACTTTTGACTGACAGACCTGCCAATGTTACGCCTTTTATAGCAACTGTTGCAAAGTTAGACAAAACAGAATGGTGTAATCTGTGTGACATTTACTTGTACTTAAATAATCAGATAATCTAAAACTCAGAGCCGAAGTCTATGTTCAGCCCGCAAGCAAATGGGATTTGTTTCTGAAATCAGATCTGCTGAGATGACTGTTCACACTGTTGTTTGTAAGTAACCAGATTGGATTTGCCCATCCAGACATCACAAGCGTATCTACTTGAGTTGCTGTGGTAATGAAGGAGGTGACTGTAGGTACAGCCATGATGGTGACTTGGCTTCAGAGTTGCCAGGTTTGTAGTTTTGGTGCTGTCTTAAAAATATACCACGATCACCAAAAACTCTTATAGTAAGAGTAGATAAAATAGAGCGGGAGATGCATTTCTAATATTAGAAGATTCAGAGCAGGGATCTGAAAATATAGATTAGAGCAAAGTAGAAGGAAAATAATTATGTTTTAATTACTAAAAACACTTATGTAGGAAATGAAGATTTACAAGTAATAAAAAGTTATGCTAGCTTCCTCAAACATCTGTGATTAGACTCTAGATTTTGGGTTAATTTTAAGCATCAGTAGAGCTGCTTTCTGTCAGACAGTGGGCAAGGATGCACTTCTTGGATTCCCATACTTCCGACATGGGTTTGACGTGGTCCTTCTTTGTCCCATTGTGAGTGACGTGAAAGGCACTTCGAAATCCGATTTGAGCGACCAAAGTGTCCGGACTGAGATGGAGCTGTACAAATATGATTGCAATCAGATTTCAATCCATCTCCAAAAGTGGCTTGGATCAGATTTGCAAAAATCAAATATCATGTAGTTTTTGACTGTCTGGACTACCAAAAATCAATCTGGATAGATCAAAAATCGGATCTGGGCTGTCTGAACAAAGCCTAAACGAGTCAGCCTGAAATTAGATTTCAGCTTTGCCACCAGACAATAAACTCAGACTAGTAGAATGTGATGTAAAATATGAATTTAATAATTATAACTACTTTCACAGACTTTGGTAAATATGAACTTAATTTACAAATACATTTGGATCTTCAATTTGATGGTTTCCAGTAGTCCGTAATGCTGCCCTTCTTACAGCTTCTTTTGCTCACGGCAAAGATGAAAACATTCTGTTGTTGAATGACTATTTAATAATTGAGCTTCTTAAAAATGTCTCAATTTCAATGTTTTCTACCAACTAGAAGACGAAGAATTCCCAAGCTCATATTTCCTCATTTAGTTTCAGCATCGCCCCAAAATATTTTGTTGTTGCTGTTTTATATTCTGTTTAAAAACTGTTTGCACACATGCTCAGACTGAGAAAAACAAAAGAAATCAGAGTAAGAGTATACATGTACTGAATATCATGATTATTGAGCTCAAATCCAGCTCTCTAACTGGTTTCTAGGTTTATCCATCCATACATCCACTATCCCACCCGCTTAATTCTTATCAGGGTCGCAATTAGTCCCCTACCCCCTCATTGCTCAGGGCAAGGCATCAATCCATCACTGGGTGCGCACACACAATATAGAGTACCCAATCCACCTAACCTCCATGTTTTTGGATTGTGGGAAGAAACCAGAGACCCCAGAGGAAACCGTAGGAAACCCACACAGACACGGGGAATTCATGGAAATTCCACAAAAATGGGGACTCAAACCCAAGACCTCAGCACTGAGAGGTGAGCGTGCAAACCACCAGGCCACCCTGTATGTTGTTTACATGATCATAAAAAATCATATATTATCAAAATGTGATTATTAAATGCATGTACACACACTCACAGACTCAGTTTTCAGTTTAAAATTCTACAGAAAGGGCCCCGAGTGGCTCAGCAGGCTAAGACGCTGACACTATGACCAGAGGATCACGAGTTTGAATCCCGGTCATGCTGTTTGCCATCAATTGGCAGTGCTCTCTCTGGGCGGGTAGATGGCGCTCTCTCTCTCTCTCTATAACTCACACATTGCAATGTCCGCTGGCTCAGGTGTCTACTGATTGGTCCATTCAGAGCTGGGAATCCTGTGCTTTCCTCCGAGCATGTTGGCTCCCCAGTGACAGTGTATCTGCGGTAGCTTGAAATGAGGTGGTGGCTGCATCACACGCAACGGAGGAGGCTTGTGCTTGTCTTCACCTTCCTAGAGTCAGGGACAGTGCAAAGTGATGGAGAGAGTCCTAACAGAGGGGATGGGCTAATTGGCTACTACATTGGGAAGGGGATAATAATTGGCAAAAATGAATAAAAACAAATCTTATGTCTCATGTATTGGATTAACTTGACCATTATGATAATGCTAGCTCGACTGCACGTCGTATACATTTCCAGTACAAATATGAAATTTCATCATGAACTGCTGTTTCAGACATGTTGGATATGACTGCTGCCTTCACTTGCACACCTGACACGACACTGAACACTGAGATCCTGCACATCACAATGTGATGAAAAAAGTGCAAGCGTATCAAAGTTTGTCCAACCTTTAAACAGAAGCTATAACAATGCTTTTGTGGGGGGACGGGTCAGCACACTGTTAATTTGGCTGATTTAGTGCTCCTGTTGTTGTGACTGTTTTTAAGTTACAATATTTTGTCGTAAAAACCAAAATAAAAGGTTTCTTCCTCCAGTCTTGTGGGAGTTTTTCCTTGCCACTGTTGCCTTCGGGTTGCTCACTTTGGGCTTACATTTGAATTGTCTGATACTAATTATGTAAAGCTGCTTTGTGACAACGTCCATTGTAAAAAGTGCTATATAAATACATTTTGATTAATTGATTGATTGAAAAGTATTTGTTCAAGTTTAAATTAGAATCAACTTGAGTTCCACAATAGTATTATATTAAGTATAATATTAAGTGCTGTTAGGGAAATTCCTTACACACAGCGATCTGTGATCTACGATTATATTGTTCTGTCATCTTTCATCTACTGCATAATAGATAAAGGTTGTTATTCATCTCAGGATATGTTTAAACTCTATACATGTTTTTCATCTGCATAACAGAGTAACCTAAGGATGCTTCTCACTTAACAATGTAACAATGACTGAACTCGGAACATATTGTCCTGTCCTCAAAGTGGCCTGACATGAACTTCATCTCAACAGTCAGGGCGCAACACGAAACTGCTGACAAGAATGATTAATATAGATGTTTTTGCCTGTTAACAGAGGAACCTAGACATAGTTCCTCTTTCTGAGACTTGGTAAATTTCCAATGATCTCTGGGGACCTGCCCCCCTCTCGCCCGCTTCCCCATCTCAGGAGTATGTAAGGGGGAAGCGGACCAGCTGTCTTCACAGAACTGAGATTTGCCATCTTTTGCTGATCAATCACTCCGGTGGTCCTCATCTGGTTTCCTTAACAATGCCTACTATGATATATTCCGAATTTTGCATCAGATAAACCTGAAAACAGCTTTAATAATTATTGTATTACTGCTAATTATATAAGGTTTAGTATTCTTTGTACTTCAGACAATACAGTGCACGTTTAAGTGTGTTGTACACAATCATATCACAATATCATGACCATCCCTGGTTTGGAATTAACTGAGCCCGGGACGTCACAGATGCCATGTGACAGAGTTCACTGCATGTATAAATAAGTGAGCACACCAGTCAGCTGTAGCAGAGTGTAAAACCATCATCATGGACAAAGAATGTGATGTCACTGATGTCCAAAATGGCATAACAGGGTACCAGGTGAAGCATGGTGGTGGTAGTATCTCAGAAACCACTATACATTGAGAGGCTCCATAACAGTGGTGCCCCACAAGTCAATGATGCCAGAGAGGAACACTGACTCCAGAGAGTGATACAGAGCAACATATGCACCACAGTGGACCAGTTAACCTCGATAATCAACACATTAGCAATGAGGGAAGTGTCAAACATCACCACTGAGCCAACGCTCCAAGCCAAGGTTGGTCATTGTCACTATTAAGTAGGTGGTAATAACGTTCTGATATGACTGTGTACATCAACAGCCTCGGGCACATTTGGTAATTTAACTCTATGTGGGTGGAGGATGCTGGTATCTTGAGGTTTTAATGTATTAGAATGAACAAACAGGCACTGTGTTCTAGCTTACGTCATATTTTTTATACAATAGAAAAAGCGCTAATTTACAAATAGCGGACTGAAACCCAAGAAATGTCTTTTTGTTCCATGACGTCCTGTTTAACCTTTAATTAATTCCACAGCTTAGAGTGTTTGGATATTTCATATAGCAGAATGATACGGTGCAACTGACGGTGTCTTCCTATACTTTTACTTATCGTTGCTAACTTATCACACAAAGGCAACATTGTTATGGTGCGATGACCTTGTCTTATGCATCATTTGCTTGAAATCTGGTCTCATTCTCTCGGAAACTATCTGCAACCACACTCCGCCACAACCATGCCCTCGTATTTGTGCTGGAAAATAGCTTGACCGTTCTCGTTTAAATACAGAAGGGAGATGGGTTCCAGCTTGGTGGGCACACAGCAGGCTTGAGAGACCTTTTTAGGGCTTTTCAAATTTAACAGCGTTTGGATAATGGCGTGCTTGGTGGGTGTCAGTTGTGAAGACATCGGGTAAGCGCACACTCCATGGCAGGAGTACGCCTCAAAGCCTGGTGGGGCCAGAATCCACGAGTCCCAGCCAATGTCCTTAAACTGCACATAGAGCGAAGTCCTCTTGCAGTAGTTTCCCTTGGCATTGCGACGGGTTCTTGGGGCAGTGTCGTAGATTATATTGGAGCGCATTTGCATGTAAAGGGCCTCATCCTGTTGCTTCTCGTTGGAATCTTCCCACAGTCCATTGGGATTTGGGTCCATCGTGATCTTCTGCCCTATCTGCTTTGGTTGTTCCTCATGGACTTCACCCTCTTTATCTGAGAAGACAATTAGCACTGGCTCATGCTTCCCTTTTGCGCTCCGGTCAATGTCCAGGTCAATTAAAGTCTTCCCATCTCCCTGATCTATTGGTAATTGGCTCTCAAGAGCATCATTGCTCATGCTTTCAACGTGAAGCTCTAGCCAGTGGCTCGTGCTCTCTGACTTTCCCCAGTGCTGAACGGCATCTGTCAGAACGAACACCTCCCATCCGCTCTCTTTGCGATGGCCATTCCTTGCCACCAGCTCCTGCATTCCAATCAGATGACTCTCCCTTTTGCCTCGATCGCCAGCCTCAGACGTCTGCCAAAGTGGAGAAGCACCTTCACCCTGCATCTCGAAAACGGTGACCTTCCAGTCGACACCATCATAGCGACGAGGATCTCGATGGACCAGCATGTAGAGGCGGAGCTCAGCCGTAATAATGCGTTCATGACGTGGGACAGAGACGTTGAACATAAGCGGGTATGTCCTCACACCTCTGCTCGTCACTCTATGGGGGGAGGAGTCTGTAAATCAAATATCAACAGGGAGTGCTAATTCTGCATAGCTGAAATTAGAATATCGTTTTGCCTTATTTACTCAGAGATGTGGCTTTATACTGAAACAGTCAATGATGTTACTGTGTTTGATGATCCCGTGCCACAGTAAACATAGACTCTACTTGTGAAATATTGCCATCATTGCTCAAGTGTTTAGTAGAATATGTTGGGAAATGTCAGTGACATGAAACTAGAACAGTGTAGCAAAGAGTTAATGGGATTAATGACTCTTCAATTGAAATTTAAGTCAAAGAAAAACAATTTCCATAAGAAACATGGCCTACCCACCAAAAATGTTGCATTCATTGCAATTCAGACAATTGCATCTCTTGCGCTCTAAAAACTGCTGGGTTAATCAGTAACCCAATTTGGGTCATTTCTGTAATCCAGCGTTGGGTCACTATATCAGAAAAGCATTGCTGTATTATATAAGACTTAGCCAAATACTGGGTTACTTTGTTTTAACTTGGGTTGCTGAGATTTTAGATGTTTTTTTTAGTAGAAACAAAAGTATATCTAATCTAACATTGCTTCCATATCACAATCTGAAAAACACAGTCTGCATATGAATATTACCTGAAATAAAACATTTTTGACAGTCCCAAGTTATAGAAAGTCAGTAAAGCGTCTATATTTTATTGGAAGTTGACTTGCTTTAATGTCAGTGATGACACTCTGATGCTGTAGGATGAAATGTTAACCACCTCTGTTGTAATTTCTAATGATCTTTCTCAGGTACCGTTAACTCATGTTGAAATTTGACTCATTGGTCGGGTTGATATTCTGACACAATAAAGAAATACCCAGCAAATGACCCAACAGGCTCAACCGAGAGAAACAACCCAACAGTTTTTAATGAGATTAATGTTAATACCATCTAACGGTGGTGCATTTCTAAGTATTATTTCTCTGTTATAACATGGACAGGATGTTAAAAGTGGGTTAAGATTGCAGAAAAGGATTAGAGTGTACCTTCGTTCTTGAAACTGCGCACAATATTAGCCGCAGGCATGGTGCTGCGGTCATTAGCATAGTGGTTGTACAGTTCCAGCATGTACTCAGGTGGATCAACGCGAGCAGCCTGGCGCCTTGGCGCTGGCTCTTGCTCAGTTAAGTTTAACATGTAGAGGAATTGGCCCAGCAGTGCCTGGACATCCACATTATCATCCTGGTCCAGCATAGATGGATCCACCACACCGATCGCTCCTGAAATTGCCCAGGGCTCCTCAAGGGAAGGGATTGGACTCGCTTTACACCAACGCAGCAGCAGCAAGATACAGAGGATTATGGTCCGAACATGCCCGAGCGTGGCCAGTTCTCTGATAGCCATTGGGCAAGATAAAACCTTCTCTGAGGAATATGCAGATAGGGCAAACAATCCTGGGCTCCAGACACCTTTGGTGTTCTTGTGAATACTTTCTCACCCTTTGGGGCTGGCGGATTGATGTCGTTGCGGTTGGGGGGTGGGGGTGGGGGGGTATTGCGTGAGAGGAACAAACAGCCTTGTCCTTGTTGATCTTGTGATCCAGCACAGAGGGCAGGACTATATGCTGTCAACCTCGTCGTGCTGACAAGTTTGGAGATGTTGCCACTCGGTTGGTCCCGGGCCCTCTTATAGTGTGGCTGGTGACAGTCATGGAGTTCACCACTCATCTTGTATCTTCTTTCCATGCATGCCTCGCTCTGTGACTTTTAGCCTTGGAGGTCCCACCAGAAAAGGACAAACTAACAAAACACTTCAGTGGCCCACATAAGGATCATATCTCCTGAGGATCTTATGGGCCCCCATGCATAAAAGGGCCCCAAATTGTGTGATGTCATATTGTAAGTAGATATTAAATCTAATTTAGTTTTTTGTGGATAAGACAGATATTAGTCCACTCACTGTACAACATACAGTACTAGTCAAAAGTCTGGACACATCATCTGAACATTTAACCTATGAATAAATACATATGTTTTTATTTATTTAATAAACAAAACAGTGTTAAACAAACCAGAATATGTTTATATTTTACATTCGTCACAGTAGGCACCTCTTGCTTAGCTGCCAGCTTTCTTGGCATTTTCTCAGTCAGCTTTATGAGGTAGTCGCCTGGAATGGCTTTCAGTTAACAGCTGTGCCTTGTCAAGAGGTCATGACTTGCATTTCTTGCCTCTTAATGTGTTTGAGACATCAGTTGTGTGTCTACTTTGAAGTAAAATCTAAAACATATTTTGGTTTGTTTAACATTTTTCCTTCATAGTCTGGATGACTTCAGTGTTCATTTTTAATGTAAAAAAAACCATATTGCATCATTGCGTGAGATGATGTGTCCAAACATTTGATTGTTACTGTATAACTATAATATATATCAGCTGTCAAATTGTAAATAAAAAAAGTCATTTTAACCTAAGATAACAGCAGTCATCAACAATAAGTAGCTAATTTTTTAGGTAGGCTGCTAAAAGCCTAATTGGGCATGGTATTAATAAATATATACCGTATATACTGTAAATGATATGAGATTATAAACTACAGTATGGTGTTTTATCTCAGTGTTTATTTTTATTTTTATAAAAGAAACACAGCAGACACTTCTGTACGGTTCTTTTCACCATGTCTGAATATGAACTACGGCACCAAGCACTGAACCAAATACTCCCCTGTGAAGACATGTGCTGAAATCACCCCCGACTGATTATATTCATAAAACACTTCTCCTCCATCGGGATTTGGTTTGTGGAACTTGTTAATAGAGGAAATTCAAATATTAATAATGGATATCTTGAGATATTGTCTTACAAAATTGATGAAAATAGATGCAAAGGAGGGATGCATCCATTGGGATTTGTTGTTCCACCAGTGGTGGGCCGTCAGGGCCGTCTCAGGACCGTCTCTGCTGGCCTAATAAATATCTGAATCACAAACTGATGTTAATTATATTTTGTCCATGAATACATATTAAATAATTCCAAATGGTCTGTCCGCTTCCTTTTATAGCTTTTCCAATGGCTGTGCTGTTTCCAGACATGTATTTTCATAATAAAGCATTTAACCAGTCACCTTTCAGCCATCATTTGTTGCCAGGCAGGTTCAAAGTCAAAGAAGACTGCCTGAGGCCTTCACAATTCATTCTGCAGCCCCCCCCCCCCACAATAAATATAGAGGAAACTGTTGCTTCAACCAATCAGATTTTGAGTTGGTGTCCCCAGGGCCCTCTAGCAGGCTTATGGCACGTCACCATATTCATGTTGCAGTCCGGCAGGACAATGCCCCTCCCAGCCTCCAGAGGTTGTTGTCGCCAGAATACTAGCAGTTTTCCTCACCTATAGACTGTTGTTCATCATCTGCCTTCTATATAAGCTAAGCTAATTCTCAACTCTATGCGAGGTCTTTGATAGTGTATCCTGTATTCCTGAGCATTACCTTTCTGTGGTTTATTATTGTGTTGTCTGTGAACCCTTGCCTGGACTCTGACCCTGATTTTTGGATTGGATGGTTATTGTTTGCCTCTGTAGTTTCTCACAGTGAGTAGTTTATCGACTCTCCTGAACTGTTTGTTATTGTTTCGTTTTTATAAATACTTGCACTTGGATCCTGGCTTCTGTCTACCATTACAATTCAGACTGGTTAACTGGATAGTCTAGATTGGTTAGCATTACTGAAGGCCTAGATGTGAAATGCATGGTCCACCACTATTCCCTTCTGGGATCCTCTGCTCTACCTGCTTTTTTCCTCATGGACTTCATGGTGGTTTCCACTCTTTACTTGAGAAGACATTTAGCCCTGGTTCACACTGTCCTTTTGGGCTGTGCTCAATTTCCAGGTCAATTAAAGTTGTCCCATCTGACTTTGGTAACTGGATGGCATCATTGTTTATGCTTTCAACATAAGCCAGTGGCAAGTGTGCCTTCACTTTCCCCAGTACTGAATGCCATCTGTCAGAACAAGCACCTGCCATGTCCTTCAGCCGCCCTTGTTCAGGAGATCAAAACAGATCTGAACTGAAAAGTCAGAAGGTTTGGACCAGACAGGGGAGGTGTGTGCACCCTAATTCTTCCTCCTTCAGTTCTGGAGTATTGGAGAACACTTTGATGCACCCTTTGAGAACGCACATATGACAGTGATGGTGAAATACTCAGGAGCTTTACTGGCAGGGACATATTAAATTACAGTGCTGTCAGATTTGGTCCTTATATAAACTCTCTTCAGCCACTTGAAAAAAAAAGTCCTTTCCTCTTTCGCTCTCGACTAAAATGAAACATGCTTTCAGTTCAGCCTTTTCAGTGAAATTTCACGTGTTTAGATGTATTTATTACACATTTGTCCTTTATTCAGCTCATTATTTTATCTGTAATATACTACAGGTTTTCAGATTTAATATAGTTTACAGTTTTTATTGAGACAAGATGAAAATGAAGGTAATTATCATTTAAGTGAACCGGCAAGACACAGTAGTTAAATCTGATCTGAGCAAATTTGAGCAAAGTGGCTGGTAATGTGAACGTAGCCTTAGTCCACTGAGCCACTGGCTCCAAGTTTTTAAAAAATTAAAAACTTTTTTTTAAATAACATTTATGTAAACAAAGACAGTTAACAATGTATACATTTTTAACATTCACAAATGTAAGTGAGCTGTCTGTAATGTGAACCAATCTGTCCCTAAACTCATTCATGTGACGTGTATACACGTCGTCTTCGTCACCAACGACAAAAAGTGCTACATTTGTGCAGGGTTGCCAGGTTTACAAAGTCACCGGTATACAGTCACCGGTAAAACTTCAGAGTTGGTAGTTTTAAGGTTTTTGCACTAAAATAAAAGAAGAAATAGATGAGAAATAAGATTTGAAGAAGATTTGCATTTTAAAGCTCATTGAAATGTATGTGTCACTTTAGATTTTGGGCTAGTTTCCGTTTGTGTAGTGTGACTTTCTGTTACAAAATCGGTAGGAAGTTTGGGGGATCTGGTAACCCTGTATTAGTGAGACTGATGTTAGTAAAACAGACGTGTTAGTAGCTGATGTGTGAT
>BRDA01010659.1:5150-15968 GCA_036984385.1 Crenuchus spilurus
TTTACTATCTGGTTGTGTTTCATGGTGTATTAACACTTCACCTTACTTTTACTATGTACCAAAATTTTTAACATAAGTTTATTTTATGTATCATTTTCATTCCACTTCACAATTATGTGGTACTTTGTGTTGGTCTATCATTTAAAATCTCAATAAAATACATTTAAGTTTGTAGTTGTATGGTGACAAAATGTAAAAAAGTTCAAGGGGTGTGTAAACTTTGCAGCATCACTGTATATGGGCCAAACACATCTACAGGAAATCCAGCCTAATACCACTTACACTCAATCTATAATTATGTTTTGGTCACATCTCATTAATGACAATTGACACGACAGATTGTAAGAGCTGTCATATTGATAGGATGTCTCTACCACCTAGTTAAAGAGTGCTGAGGCAGCTTTCTGTTATTACCAACACAAACTATGGAATTCCCTTCTAGATGATCTGAGTTCATGATAACTTGGGTACTTTGAAGAAGACACTCAAGACCCACATTATCTGCTTTAGGTTAATATTACAGACTTTATTTCCTTTTATTAAAAAAAACATACTAGACATTTATATTCATATGTTTATGATTATATGCATATATTATTTATCTGAGTGGACAGTGCATATGGTCAAGTGCACATAACTTCATATGAGAAACATGGAATCAAAGCCATTATTCACTAAAATGTATAAACATGTTATACTGATCAGATCTTTATTCAAAAGTTTACTTTAGCAGATAAAATGGAGTAAGGCAATCAAATCTGGACACTCTACTGTTGTTGTTAATGAATTTACCAATAGAAATGCTGTGATTATGAGGTTTACTATCTCTACATGTTGACACCTATGAATATTAAATTTTGTGAAATGGTTTGCCCCCCCTGGATTCCATCCTACACTAACTAGCTAGGGATCCTTCCTTGGTAAACATCAAAGCACTTTTGTAAGTCACTCTGGATAAGAGCATCTGCTGAATGCCTCAAATATAAATGTTTTAACAAAGGTTTGAAATAAATCGCATTACATGTAATGACTATGACATACATAGCAGTTTATCTTTATGAATGGCAGTTTATATATACATGGCAGTTTATCTTTATGATCATCTCATGTAGATAGTGTTTACTTACTTCCCCTTTCCTTGCCGACACCACTCCTCAGCCAGCTGTTTCCTTTCCTCTAAACTGAAAGAGCAGCCCTCACCTGTGGTCCCGTTCACTAGACCAAACAAGTTCATTACAGGAGATTAGAAAATAATAACAGTACTAATAGCATCCCCCTCTCTCTTTCAGGACTCAAACTCACCAAACACACTCCGCACGCCCTGTTTTTGCAGCAGATAGTCAACATACTTCTCGATCTCTGGCAGGTTAAGTTCACTGAACATGACAGCAGAACAGAAAAAGTGCCACGTTAACAAAATAATGTGCAGAAATGTCCTTGTTTCCTTCTCTCAGGAACACAAATTCTGCATTCCTTGCTTTTTGAGTCTTTTTCACTGCCTTCTGGATGACTGTATTACAATAAACCCAAATCTTAATTTCAGTAAACAAAAACTTCACATTCTACATATCCCATGTATTTTAATCTACATACTACATTTATTTAGTTTTAGCTTTTGTATAGCTCAGAACAATCATAATATATTTTTTTTAACAGTCTGTTTACTTATAGATGCTGTATATGTGCAGCATCAAAAGTTTGGACTCACTTGTCATGTTAATTTTATTTCATATAAATGCAAAACTAATTACAAACATAATAGCAAACAATATTGCATAATAAACTGTAAACATTTGCAGTCATTTCAAATCATGAAATTACTATGAACAGGTATTTGATCAGAGTAATTTAATCTCACCTATGCGAGCACAATTTTTTTTTTCTTAAGTTCATTCTTGGTGCTTTATAACCTTCTACATCTACTAACTATAGCTTCAGAAAACTCTTAATTATCATCATTTCCTGCTAAATGTTTGAAAATTGTAGAACATCAGCATCATAATAGAATCACTGTATAGACTTATAAAAAGTTCCTTTTTTATATTGGTGAAAACTGAGCATAAACATGTGAACATAATAGGCACACAATATACATTATGATGTATGGGTGACCATGGCCTGGTGGTTACGAATCTGGCTTTGTGATTAAAGTGAAACTGAGCAAGGCACCTAACCCCCAACTGCTCCCCGGGTGCCGTGCTTCAGGCACATGTTCACAGCCATGTGTGTGTGTGTGTTTCAATGCATGGATTGATTAAATGTGGAAGACAAATTCCGTTAAGTGCAAATTACCCAAAAAGTAAAGAGCACAAATGTATGTGTAAGTGTATCACATGTATTATGTATTAAATAAGTCAGAAAACATGAAAATATGTTTTCCATCACTTTGAGGACATTTCACTGGTCACTTGTGTTCTTACCCTTTTGAAGTAAGTGGAGTGAAGGTAGCTGCTATCAGCCCGGAGAGCTGCTTAACATCAGGAGACATTTCTGCTTCATAACATATATGACATCTCAGCAAACTATCAGACACGTCAACAAGTCATATAATATAAAACAACAAGGTAGGAACATTCATAAACAAATAATTTAGCAAGATAACTTAGTGAAATACACCAGCAGGTGTTTCAGAGCAGAATAAGAAAGCACACAGTCGCTCAGCGCCTTTGATGTTATGATTGAGAGAACCTGAAGTCTAATAAACAGCTAACACCTGTCCCCAGAAATGCATCCATTATTAGATTAAAATGTCTGGATTACCTAATTATCCTTCTGATCCGTCGTCTCTGTCTTCCTTGGCTGAGGAGCTCCTGTGAGTAACGCTGAGACATTTACTTTACTGCTGAGTTATCAGGTAGCTGTTGAGCCACACGGTAGTCACATGAGTCCTCACAGACTCTGGGAAATGTAGTTCTTCTGTTGCGACGCTGTCCTCTAAAAGAGCAAATAGACATTTATATATTGGCCAAAGATGTTTTCAATAAATTAAAAAACATTGTGTACAGGCAGCACTTTTTGTTTTTAGACATGTTATCACTCCTGACACATTATTAATGCTAATAACGTACATATATATATAAGGGCATTTAGCAGACGCCCTTATCCAGAAAGACTTACAAAAGCTATTATTATTATTATTATTATTATTATTATTACTATTATTATTATTATTATTATTATTATTATTATTATTATTATTATTATTATTATTATTATTTTTGCTTATGTTTATAGTATTTACTATGTCTCTTTTAATCAATATTTGTATTACTGAGTACTTCACTGTCCCTTTGCTGCTGTATCACCATTAATTTCCCCACTGTAGGACTGATGAATAATTATGTTATCTTATCTTTTAGATTATTTTTTTGCACAGAAAATATCGGGCGTGGCTTCGGCACGTCTTGCGTGTTACCCGGATGTAACTGTCTGACGTCTCTGAAGTGCTTACCGAGGCAGCATCCGGTGATTTAGCCACCGGGACACAAAAACGAGAAACACTCGATTATACTGGACCAGAGACGCAAACGGACAGTGGAATTTATCATGTAGGAGGCTCAACATCAACCCGAACCGCCTCTTCATTCATGCCTGAAGTCGCCAAGCTTCATGTGAAGCTAATTAACCGGGCATAAAGCTAACGTTAGCTGTAGCTTTTTCCCCGTTAATGTGAAGCAGCAGCTGCGGTGACAACAATACCAAACTGTCAGGTAATAGCACAGTAGAAAATATACCGTCGGTATGATTGAAATTGCGGCAGCTTTGTTGTCAGACAATTTTTGAGGTTGTCAACTCGAGTCTTGTCATGAATAGTTAAATGGAAAGCCTGAAGAAGACGAGAAGATCTACCGTTACGTTAACGATAGCTTGTTTTGCTGACAGGCAGCTGATCAAACAGCTTGGTGTTCTGTTAAAATCAGCTGATACAAGTGCTTATTTTTGCCTCTCTTTAAGGTTGTTGTCAGATTAACACTGTAGATGTCGTAGCTAAAGCCACAACTTGAGTAATTTATTCTGGTCTCACATATCTCCGAGCAGCCCAGTGAAAGTACTCGGTTATTCCACCTTGTCTGTCTTATTTGTAGCTTCGAGTTTGTGTACTTTGTGTTGTGCCATTGACGTGTAACATGCCATCGTGTCAGGTGTTTACTTTCTTGTACTGCAACTGTGGAGGCTGTCAGGTGTGGTGAAGTGAGCTGATGAAGGAAGGAGAGAGAATTAAAGCCCTTATTTGCTCTTTTAGTTGCATTTAAGCTTCATTAGTTTCAAATTACTTTTTCAGATTCTTTCACACATCATGGACCACTAACATGTGAATAAAGTTTGGGTTGAATCGTTGGCCATTAATGGCATTTCTAAATGCTTAGGTTTAATTTGTGTCAGAAATGGTGCTTAATAAGCATATTTGTAAAACGGGTATCTGATTAGGATAACTAACTGAGCACAGTCATGGTCAGAAAATACTTGTTGTGACACCTCGTTGTATAAGAGTTGTGTGGAGGTCTCGTCCAGTGATGATGTCACCTGCATTCATGCTGCTTCTGCTGCTGCTGGGCTTCTCTGTCCGGCTCTCAAAAACCATGAACAGAGAAGAGAAAAACAGACTGAGGTGTGTGTCTCATTGCTTCTTTGTGAAATATGATCTATTTGATTAGTAAAGTGTCGGGTCTGCATTATCTTGACAATGTTTTGTCTTACAGGAATCAAGTGGTTGAGATGTTTGACCATGCTTATCAGAATTACATGGTAAGTTACACCAAGTCAACATTTTGTTCTGGAGATGCAAGAATAGAACAAAATGTAGTCTCAAGTCTGTTCATACTAAATGTCATTTTACGATGACATTACATATTACAATTCAGTTCTATGTTACTACATTTATGCATTTGTGTCAAAACTTTGATGTTGTTGAAGGAGCAGTAAAACAGAATATAGTACACAAAGCTCTAAATTATGTACTCATATGATGAAAATAAGGGTATTGTAGTCTAGCTTAGTGTTTTATCAGATCATTTATTCTACTGAATAGTAATGTGGCAGCCTAAGAATAAAAGAGAATATTAAAGAATATATTATGTTTAACCCAAATGATTTTTCTTGCATAATATAAATAACTGAGTTCTAAAGTTCACTGTACAGTTACAGTGAAAACCATGTTGAATGAATTGCATTCTTTTCTATTATGTTTCTAAATGAACTCATTGAATCCCATTTTGCTTTTAAATTGAGGATGAGGTATTTTTTATGTTTAATTCTAATTCTATTCTACAGTGTCAAACTATTGTTCTACTGAATTGATGGGACCATAATAATAGAATGTTGTCTGTTCAGACAGAGTCTGATTGTACTTTGTACAGTGACAACAGAACTGCTCTATTTAATTCTATTGTGCAATGTTCGTACCTTGTTTGTGATATAACAGCTATATTTCACAGAAAGTGTCTGATATGGCATAGTGACACTTGGAACAAAACATCTGTTGTTTGTTGTCAAGTCATGTTGCACCAGTCAGCACTACAACAGAGATTAACAGAGATAACATAAATGTTCCAACCTTTCATTGTGCTAAAGATTGTCTGAATTTGTCATCAGGGGGGATTTGCCTGCTTTGTTGATGTTTGCATTAGATGTGTTATTTTTGTAGTGTGTTGGTAAAACTCAAATACTCTTTAATTGTCTCCGACACATTGCTTAGCAGCTCTGAGTAGTCTTTTATGAGGTTTTGGAACATGCAGCCTAGACTGGGGAAATGCTCCAGTGTGCCAGTTAGAGTGAGTGCTCAGTCTCAGCACAGTCAAGAGACCATGTAAATGGTACAGAAATTCACCCAATCACTTAACTGCCATTTCTTTTTATTTTCTTCATTCAAATTATTATTCAAGTTATTAATACAATTTTCTTTCTTTTTTTCTTTCTGTCTTTTTTCTTTCTGTCTTTTTTCTTTCTTTTCTTTCTTTCTTTTCTTTCTTTCTTTCTTTCTTTTCTTTCTTTCTCTCTCTCTCGTTTCTTTCTCTCTCTCTTCTTTCTTTCTTTCTCTCTCAGGACCATGCATATCCAGCAGATGAGCTGATGCCTTTGACGTGTCGAGGGAGAGTACGAGGTTTAGAGCCCAGTAGAGGAGACATTGACGACGCTCTTGGAAAGTAAGTCACCACGCACACACACACACACAAAGGATCATGCCATCTCTGTCTTAAGGCTATGTTGGGTTTCTTTTATACAGTAAAATTGGTGGTGTTTGTGTTCAGGTTTTCTCTCACCCTTATTGACACTCTTGACACTCTTGTGGTGAGTAACACCTTTTGGTGAAATACATGAGCCTCAAATTTATTTCAGCCTAAGCTGAACACACATTCACATCCATTCCTTTTTGATCCATCCAGCTGTTGAATAAGACGGAGGAGTTTGAGGAAGCTGTGAAAAGGGTTGTGAAGGATGTGCGTCTGGACAACGATATTGTGGTGTCTGTCTTTGAAACAAACATCAGAGTGCTGGGGTGAGCACTGTTTCCCTGTCAGTGTTGCTCATCATTTATACATTTTCATACATATCATTTAACATTCAGTTTGTTGTTTCCTATAGTATGTTGCTACCTGTATTTTATATACACTACACTAGGAGTGTAACAGTACAGATATAATTTGATGCTGAAGTCAATATTGAATTAAATTTCCAATATTTTATGTGTTAAAATGTCTTGATTTTACCGAGCTCTGATTATAGTGTACACAGATAAATATATAGACTGCATTCTGCACAGAAAGCAAAGTGGATTGGGTGATTGATTAAATCATGGATTAAACTAATTCAACTGATGGTGGCATCCAGTTGTTATATGTGATCTTTACAGACCATGATAACCAGACACTGTTCAGAATCATGATCACTCATGGCTGTTTAGGACTGCTCCATTACAATTAGTTTATGTGTGTGTAGAGGACTGCTAGGTGGGCACTCCATGGCAGTGATGCTGAAAGAGAGAGGAGAACACATGCTCTGGTACCAGAATGAGCTCCTGCATATGGCCAAAGATCTTGGGCTCAGATTGCTGCCTGCATTCAACACAAGCAGTGGCCTGCCTTATCCTAGAGTGAGTACACACACACAGACATACTCGTAAACATATGTATTAATGTACTGTTAGCATATTGGGTCATGTATATCCCATAAATATTGTAAGTACAGTCTTGTGGAAAAGTTTGTACACCCCTGGGCAAATGATGCTTGATTTTCAAAGTGAAAAAAAGTTATAAGTTTATCTATACAGTGCTACATCAAAAACTAGAATATTGTGAAAAAGTTCATTGCTGTTCTCAATTTAATAAAAAAAATATGAACTGTCATTTGATATTTCTTTTTTTTTTTTTTACTTTTTACCAATGTGGTTTATATCTCATGGAAATCAGCAATCCAGAAGCGGAAATTATTGTAATTTTCTATTTCGAGTAAATTACTGTTCACGCAGCATCATCATTAAAACAAAAAATGCTTGAAATATGTCAGTTTATGTGTAATGGATAAAATTGACAGTTTACATTTTTCAAAAAAACAAATGAATTTGTACTTTTTTGTAGTGACACTGTTGTGGTGTGTTAGTTTGTATTGTGCTGGTACAATTGCATCTGGGACAGCAGAGTTGCTGGAGTTTTTAAAATTGCTGGATTTTTTTTTGTATCCACTCATTGTCACTCCAGTGCTGAGAATGATCCACCACTCAAATAATACCTTCTCTGTAGAGGTCCTGTATTTGTTAACAAAGTATGCTCTGTAAGCCCTAAAGGGGCTTATATTGTATTTATATATTTACATTATATCTATGTGTAATAATGATATATGCCATATGTATTATAAATGTATGTACAGTCATGACCAAAAATCTTGAGAAAGGCACAAATTTTGTTTTTTAAAAAGTTTGCTGCCTCAGTTTTTTCAGAACCTTTTGTCAGTTGTTTATATAGCATTCCATATGTTTTTAAACATTTTATTGACAAATACATCCAGTTTAAACAAAGACTTAATATTTACAATGTTGACCCTTCTTCTTTAAGATGTCTGCAGTTTGCCTCAGCAAGCTGGATATGAGCTTCTGTGCAAAATGTTGAGTGATGGCAACCCATTCTTGCCTAATTACTGCTTGGAGTTGATCAGAGTTCCTAGGTTTTTGTTTGTCCACCCTCTTTTTGAGGACTGACCACAGGTTCTCAAATGGATTGAGATCTGGGGAGTTTCCTGCCAATGGAGCCAAAATTTCAATGTTTTGTTTGCCTTTGTAAAGTCAGCAAACTTTGTAAAAACCAAAATGTGTGCCATTCTCAAAACATTTGGCCACGACTGTGTATGTAATAATAGTGTGTCGCCTATTTCTTATGCATGTCAATGTCTATATGTAATCAGAATTTTTAAATCCTAAACCTATTCCTAATCTTAACCACAGAAAAGAAAAAATACATTTTATAATTTCACTTAAAAAAAAAAGTAATACATAATTCCGGACATTTTGTCCTGAAATATGAATAGACTCACATCCGTACCTTTAATACCAGCTGCAGGCTGCCTTATCTTCTCTAAATACACACCCACTTTACACACACAGCACACAGCTAAATTATTCCCACAGACCTTGGGCATTCTGGACAGTTTTACATTTAGTACAGCAAATTCTGGCCTTAAAAGTTATCAGATAATAATAAAAGATTGTTAAAAATTACAAGCATGGTATGAATATTCTTTTTTTTTATGTTTTCTTATCTATATCTGAAACAGCATGAAAAAATAGCTAAAAATCAAATGCATTTTTGTCATAGTGGACATACACAGCAACTTAGTTGAAATACTGTCATTAAGATGAAAATATTTTGATTACTCTCAGCAGTTAGGTTGCAGAAAATGAAGTGTGTTACACAAACTTTCCTTATATTGGCTGAACAGTAATATTGTCTGTATAATGGATCTTCACCCAGTTGTCACCAGTTTCCCAAATACTCTAAACTCTATCAGTATTATTCTTTCATTATTATTATAGCTGTATAATATCTTTTTTATTGTCAGTTAATTAATGGTAAGTGCATAAGTACTGAATACTGCTAATTGATCTGAAAGGTCATTTGATGATGTGTTGACCTCTTTGTAATGTTTTGATATAGATCAACTTACGGTACGGAGTACAGGGTCCTGAGACTCGAACAGGCACTGAGACAGACACCTGCACTGCATGTGCAGGCACCATTATCCTGGAGTTTGCAGCCCTGAGCCGCTTCACTGGCGATCCCATATTTGAGGTAAATCTATGTAATTGTCCTAAACTGACAAATATGCTTTGTATAGTTATGTGCAAAAGTTAGTGCACCCCTTGTTAAGTAAATTTTTTGTAAGTGTAAATGACAGGGTTCCCGCGGGGTCTTAAAATGTCTAAGATTCAAAACTTTACATTTAAGGCCTTAAAAAGTCTTAAAACAGCCAGATATCCATCCAAGGTCTTAAAATAAATTTATTAAAGTCTTAAATTTTTACATTAAATCCAGAGAAGCGTAGTCTAATTGGAAGCTAGTTTTGCTAATTTCTGCTAACGTCTACTAAGTGCATAAGTGTAAATGTAGTTCTGTTCTCTGTGTTTTTTGGGGGATAACGGTGTGGGCTGTTGTCATTAAGCTGCATATCCCATGATAACTGCATGATAACGCCCGTGAATACACTGTTGGCAACTTTCGTTGCTATATTTAGCGAGTTTTCAGACTTTTGTCCCAAAAAAGCGACTAGTGACAAATCTAGCGACTTTTCTCTGTGTTATTGGATATGGCGTTATGTTTGTGCCACAATTCTGAGCGTGCGTGTGGATGTGCTGTGTGAGCAAGAAGATTTTTGCATGCATGTTGTGAACGCAATGTTGTATACAAATCTCTCCTACGTGCTCAACATCTCTCTCTTGCTAATTGAGAATATGACATAAAGAAGGAAGTCAAATGCCCTGAGAAGGACAAAGACAAGCTTGCGCAACTCAAAACCCTTGAAACTGAGATAGGTGATAAAAAAGAATTCAGACATATGTAGGGTGAGATTGTATTTAGACATGCTAGTGTTGTGCTGGTAAGTTTATTTGTTGACAATGTAACTATTTTATCTATTCTATTATTGAATAAAATTTATCATTTTCTAGAACTGAATCAATACAAATAAAATGTTTTGAGAATGTCTGGGATCATTAGAATGTTTCTGGCAGTTTGTCATGTTGGTCTTAAATTTCACTGAGAATGCTTTTAAAATGTCTTAAAAAAGTCTTAAATTTAACTCGCTGAAACCTGCAAGAACCCTGATATAAAATTATCTTCTATAGAGAACAAATGTCTGCACATTATAATGACATATAATGTTTGTATTTACTCTTTTAAATATATTGGAAGAAATAACATAAAATGTTGCCTCTGCAAATGTATTATTTATTTATTTATTTTAAAATCACACTTCCCATTCCTACTGTTCCCTGTAAAGATGTTAACTTATTCTCATTTAGAAAATCAACAGGAAATGTAAATTAACTAAGTATGCACAAACTTTTGCATAGAACTGATATAAGCTTCAGTCTTTGCTCACTAGGTGCAGCAAATTAAAATTTTTAAAAAGTTGTAGTATTGCTTTAATTTATGAAAAACACTTCATATGGTGTCTTCTCTGAAACATATATTGACTTTACATTTGTAAATAAAGTTCTAGGTCAGGGGTCGGCAATCTTTAACACTCAAAGAGCCATTTGGACCGATTTCCACAGAAAATAAAACACTGGGAGCCGCAAATGCTTTTTGACATCTAAAATGAAGATAATTA
>BRDA01010659.1:26832-54275 GCA_036984385.1 Crenuchus spilurus
ATTAGATGTTGGCACCTCCACATCATTGCATTCAGTTTTTATTCACAATTTGTTTAGTGTCCCAACTTTTTTGGAATCCGGTTTGTATTTGCTGAGGGTTTTTATGTAATATAATACATACAATACAGCTTTACCTGATGACACAGTTCATGCATTCTACGGTATCAAGCTCCTGCTAAACAGGTTCTAAGTTGGCAAAAGTGATCCATTTGTCACGATCCATTCAGATAAAGTAAACATATTTCCAAATACAGATGACTAGTCGGTTCTGGTAAACTCCTAAACTAGCCTCAGGGTTCTTCAGCATCCAGAATTGTACAGTAATGGCTTTGAACTGTATAGTTTCACTGGATTATTATTATTTAATAAATGTAGTGGTTATATATTGAACTTTAACAGTGCGTGTGTCTCACTACAGTATGTAGTTTTATGACAAATTTGTGCACCCCTGCTTAAGTTGCATATTTTGTTAATTTTCTAAGTGAATATACGTTGACCAGTTGAGACGTTCTCTAAAGAAGGAACTTGTGCAAATTTTAATGTTACCACAGATTTTATGTAACTTATTATAAATTTTAAATGTAGAAAATCTAGACATTTCTTTGCTTTTTTTTTTTTAGAAAATGTTTTAACTTATTTTCAAAGCAATAAAACATTTAAACATAAATTGACCAAAGGTTCCTAGAGTACATGGGATTATTATATTCTTAATTAGTATATGTTATCATTATTATGATTCTTATTATTTGTACTGTTTTTTTATGTGTAATATTCCTAATGTAACACCAAGTATATATACTGTATTTCTAATTATATTGTATTGAAATATTATATAGACCATATTGTACTGAAAAAAATATTGTCTCAGAGCTTATATAGTCATGATTTTGTAAAATTGTAAGTTTATATAATTATTTTATAGGAGAAGTAAAACCTTCGGAACATCGACCAGTCTAACTTTAGAAAAATGCATTTTAAAATTTCTAGAAATGTATTTTTTCTTCACATTGTGTAAACTATTTTCGATGGTCTAATTAAATGGAATTTAGTTCATGTGTCCAAAAAAGTAAATGTATGTAATGTATGTATGTGTTTGATGGTGTTTTTTTTACATTTTAAGGCTACCAGAGACCCATATTATTTGGAGGCAGGCCGGACTGTTCTGGAAAATCTGAATCGCTTTGCTCGAGTCCCCTGTGGCTTTGCTGCCATGAAGGATGTTCGTACAGGAAGCCATGAAGACCGGTGAGAGACACTCATGTTCACAACTACTGATTTTACACTGTATTAAACAGAAATGGAAACAGAAGGATCCATGTGTTTTTATTTATTTTACTGTTTTTTTGTTTTTTTTTTCTTCAGTATGGACTCGTTTTTCCTGGCTGAGATGTTTAAATACCTGTTCCTGCTTTTTGCTGAAGAGGATGATTTGCCGTTTGATGTAGAGGAATATGTTTTCACTACTGAGGCTCATCTGCTCCCTCTCTCCCTCTCTATGGCACCGCTCACAAACGCATCTACAGACAACTCCACAGTATTGCTGCCGGTAAGGCCATACTGTGTACTGCAGTCCATCTCTAGATACTGAGGGTCACTAACTGACACATTGTAGTGATTTGTATATATCTGATAAAACTTAAATAAATAAAAAATTATTATATATTTTAACTCAACATTTTAACACCACTAAATCAGAATTGTCATCATCAAAGAGAAACATGATATCATTTTACATTGACTTCCATTAAAAATTGGTAAAAAATGTTTATAAAAAATGTAATAAAGATTTACAGATTAAGTACAGACATGTATGTGTACAGGTAACTGAATTATTTTCTCTCTCTGTAAAAGTTAATAGAAGAGCTGGATGATTCAAATTTTGAGTGGACGTGTCCAAACACCCGTTTGTTGTTCCCTGACCCTGCCTACCCACGGAACTTCCGGGAGCCAATCAGAAGTGCCGTTGACAAGAGTTGTCCCCGCCCTATCCCACCTCGGTAAGACATGTACTGGGTTCAGAACAGTTCATTCATTAACTTGCTCACTATTCAGCAATCAGAGCACTGCAAAATATATTCACACTTCATGTTGTGCACTATTTCTGTAATTGGAAGCAAGTAAGTTCAGATCAAAGGAGAGTGCTGGAGTGCTGGATTCTACTTATTTGCATCCAAATGAATATTTGACCACATACATACAATATTTTGGCAACCTCTCAAGTATATTATGGGCTGTTTTAACATTTTCTCATTTCCATTTTAACAAATTGCAAAATATTTATATACAATCGATATGGTCAAGCAAGGAAGCAGTTATGATGTATGATGTATATATAAAATAATCTCTCTCTCTCTCTGTTTATCTATCTCTGTATATGTCTCTGTCTTTTCCTCCTCCTCCTCCTCTTTCTCTCTCTCTCACAGTGAGCCAGGAATGGGTCGTGCTCCATTGAGAGCTCAGGACTTCATGGCTAATAACCCAGAGCACCTAGAGCTGCTGAGGAGGATGGGGGTTAGCCTGATCCACCTAAAGGATGGCAGAGTACAGCTTGTACAACATGCCACTCAAGTGAGTCCACTTTCACACCTGTGACCCACCCATAGTTAGCTGTTTGTTGATACATACAGCATATTGTATTGCACCATGCAATACAAATCTCTCAATTTAGTACACATAGACATTAATCAATATATTCAATAGACTGGAGCTAATAAAGTACTAATTTTACCTCAGGGTAAAAAGTATATAATATATACTAAAAATCATTTAATCTTTTCCTCAAAATTGGAGGAAAGACACTCATCTTAAGCGTATATATAAGCTTGGGACTAACATTTATTTGTTATTATAAAATATTGTGCTTTTGAAATATTAACTGTTCTAATGAACTGAAAATGCATTTATGTAGGCAGTGAGTGCGGTGGCTGCTGAGGATGGGATGCGCTTCATGCAGGAGATGATGGAGTTGTCCAGTCAGCAACAGAAAGAGCAGCTTCCCCCACGTGCTGTACAGATTATATCACACCCCTTCTTTGGCAGAGTGGTACTGACTGCTGGACCAGCACAGTTTGGAATGGACCTTTCTAAGAACAACTTGGGAGTGAGTTCATCTGAAGGACCTGACAAATGTGTCCATGTCTCATTAAATATTTAAGCATTCAAAGGATTGAAAGAATTGCTTGATAATTCAAAATATTTGACTGCTCTCATATTTTTCCCTTTTTGTCTATATTTCTCTCTCTCAGGTACGGGGGTTTGTAACAGTAGCTGAGCCATATACAGGTTGTGCAGAGTTAAGCAATGCTGAGTTTGTGGCTGGTCGTATTGCTCTATTGCAGAGAGGACAGTGTATGTTTGCTGAGAAGGCCAGAAACATCCAGAAAGCTGGGGCCATTGGAGGCATTGTCATAGGTCAGAGACATTTAAAACAACATTGCAAACTCTTTTGCCTGTTTAGTACTTTTCCAAAATTCAGGTAAATCTGTATGTCTCCGGTGCACAGATGTTGTTTTATTTGAGTAATAAAATGACAAAAATGACTGTTGATCAAATGTTTTTAGTTTTCTAGCAGTATCTCTTGTAGCATAGCCACGTCTTCTGACCTACAAGTTAAACAGAAATTAAGTAAACAAAAGTGTTTAAAATGACAGAAAAACACTGTTCTTGACATGAATGTAATGTCTTGTGTACCCAAGAGAGTTTTGCCCTTTTGTTTTAATTCATTCTTGTCTTTCTCTTTTAATTCCTCTTTTAAATGCCCTCACTCAGCACTTTGGTGCTGTATGAGTTCTCAAATAAATAAGGTAAAGGCCTTATAGGCAAGTCTGTTGACTAGGTGGCCCTCTTGGTAACATCAATAGGCTGTTATTTCAGCTCATACAAGACAAGGCTACTATCTCTTTGAATGGGGAAAGACAAAAATATTCTAAACTGAAGGTATAAGGTATATGATAATTTCAGAAACATATTTGAGATCACTGACAGAAACCTAGTGAAAAGTTTGTTGTGTTTGCCTCAGTAATCCAATAAAAACACCTGTTGCGAGTTGTTCTGACTACTGCATTTGTGCACTTCTCCTCAAAGACGGTGGGGAGGAGGTGTTCACACTTGTGGCATAAACAGCAAACTGACTGGCTTGTTTTCTTGAAGGGCAGGACTTGCTCTGCAAAGAGACGCCATATCAAGTGTTACTTGCTTTCACATTTATATCCCAACCAGTGAGCAGTTTCCTCCTTTATAGTGACTCTGATATTAGTAAAGGTATACCATCAGAAAAACATCTGTGGAATGAAGTTTCATCACATATTTGTGACTTTGAAAGTGCACATCATGCCAGCTTTGCAAAATTACTGATTGACTCATGACAACTTAGTCAACTTGTCTCATGATCAGATTACTGAAATGCCTGTAAATGTATTTAATGGACTTTTGCCATAACCTGATTTTCTGTAGTTACCAGATTATAATGTGTATGCAAGTGCACCTTTAATTTTAGGTCCCAGGCCTCAGTTCTCTTTATCAGATGTCTTGAAATTAGTTTAAACCAATCTAAGGAAATGGAGTAGGATAACTTTTGATATGTTAATGGCTGTATTATTGGTGTGCATGCAAAGACATTCATATTTTTTCACATCTTGTCTGATTGTTCACTCAGACGATAACGAGGGTAGCAGCAGCGACACGGCTCCACTCTTCCAGATGGCGGGAGACGGACGGAGCACTGATGATGTTACTCTCCCACTCCTCTTCCTCTTCCACAAGGAAGGGAACATCCTACTCGAGGCGCTGAAGGAACACAGAGAGGTGGAGGTGCTGCTGAGTGAAAAAGCGCGAGACAGAGGTGAGACTTGAGGAGACAAACATTCTTATTGAATAAAAAATTACATTTTAAAGAACTTCTTTACCCTCTGACTCTCAAGGCGCGTCAGATAAGCCAGTGAAATGTTGTACTGAGTGAATTGGCATTAATTACTTTCTTTTATTATAAATTATTTATTACAAAAAATGGTCTTAATACTTCAGTAATAATATTATAATGAGTTTTATCATTAGACTCAGAACAGAAATAAAAACGCAAACAGTGCGTTTTAACATACCTGACCTTCAACTTCTGAAGTCACTTTATTATTGTTTTTCATTTTAAGATAATTATTGAATATGAATTTTAAAAATGAAGAGTTATCATTTATTAATGTATGTTCCATGACTACTATGAATAAACTGAAGTGCAGGTAAAAATACATGCCCTTAGAGCAGGGGTGTCCAAACTACGGCCCAGTTGGCCCGTGGTCCATTTTTAATTGGCCCGCAAGGAATTTTATAAATAGAATAGAATTTGGCCCACGCTTCAACTTTTGCTTGAGTGTATTGCACTTCTTAGTTTTAACACCAGGGGGAGCTACTGTTGATCAAGGCAGTTGCTCCACCAAAAAGGACAATCACAGAAGAAATTTACCCCAAGTTATTAAACATGGCAGAACCAAAGAAGCGAAAGGTAGAAAGTGAGTGCAGAAAATTTCAGACATGGTGGGAGAGTGAATATTTCAAGTCCTCCCAAAAGTGAATTATGATCAAGTGACATTTGTCCGGATTTTTGGCACGAGTGTTGTCGGATCAGCACCACAGCTGAATGGCCTGATTTACATACCCAGCACAGCTGATACTCACCAGAATAATTTACTAAAATTATATGCACTCCTGTTAAGTCCAGTTCAGTCTGTTAATGTTGAGAACCGTTTCAAACAAACGTTTCTAAGCCTAATAACTTGAATAACAAGCTTGAAATGTACCCGTCCCCTTTTCCCCTTTATTTTCTCTGTACTGTAAATCTTCTGTCTAAGAAGAAATCTGAGGCTGCTGTTCTGAGAATGAGCTACTAAAGCTTTTTCTGAATAAATCAATAAAGATCCATTTATGGAAAGCTGTGATGAAGGCAGTTTTGCTTAATTATATTTAACAATATTACATATTTGACCACTTTTAATGGATTTTTCTAACTTTAATACACTACAGTTAAGGCTATATACCTCATTTTTAGTAAGTGGCCCAGCCCCTCCTATATTTTTATGTATGTGGCCCTCAGTGAAAAAAGTTTGGACACCCCTGCCTTAGAGGTTAATGGGGTTCAGTAAAAATCCCTTTATTTTAACAATAATTACCAAGCAAACACTTATTTTATGGTTAAAAATATTATTTCTTTTACTAAATTTATTGGTAAATGTAATAATGTGAATGTAGCTTCATGAAACTGCAGTCAGAAAATGTGGGCAGGACTGAGAAATGGGACAATCCATGTGTCCAGGAAATGAGATACCTCTCTTGTTTCTCCTCCTATCTTTCTTTCATTCTTTTGCTTCCACTGTGTGTTCTGTAACTGTGGACCTCTTCTTTGCTCTCTCTTCTGTTACCCTGTCTCACTTTCTCTCAATCTCTCACTCTTCTCTTTTTTGTTTTCGGATGAGCAGAAGCCATATTTAAGGGAAAAGCCCTGCCGGGCGCCCTGTTGGATGGCAGTAAGTAGTCTTCCACTCCTTGTCCTCTTCCCTCACTTTTGTTATGTGTTATTTTGAAAGTCCAGCTACAAGGGATCACACAGCACTGTACAGGTTAATGAACGGGAGATTTATTGTCCTGCAGGAGTTGAGTTCCAACATTGCTGATCCAATCAATCAAACTCTATAGGAGCCCATTATTATCTAGAACTAGGTTAGATCAAAACCCTATTGGACATGGTTGTGTTTTATGTGGGGTGGTTCTATAATATAATGATTACTGATGAATTTGTTATTTTAATCTATTATGAATTTTCAGTGTGTGTAGTTTTTACAATTTAGTAATTAATGTGGCGTGATTTTAATCCAGTAGGAATGTGCAGTGTGTGTAGTTTTATAGTCTCACAGTAGCAACTGAAATTAATTTATTTTTGTATAAATGTATTTTTGTAATGTCGTTTTTAGTCTGTGTTAATAATTCTAAAGTAAATTACAGAGTCTTTTTTTAAATTAGCTGACCATGAACTGTCTCAGTAATAGTAGACTTGTCCACCTCATGCAAAAGAAACAACAAAACCTTCTAATAGACACAGCTATTACTATTGAGTGTTTTATAGTCTCCTGTAATGCTAACATGAAAAACTGGCCTATGACCCTGCAATCTGAGCTTTAATTCGGGGAAATAATCCTATAAGAATGAACCAGTCTTCCATACAAAATACTTTATATAATCTCTTCTAATAAAAGTACTGGAGCTTGCACAGGTGCTATGGTTTCAACTAAATTCTACTTCAGAGTAGATGTGGAACCGAGCTAGATACAGAGATCTATTTTGTTGGGCAGTAAATCTCCCTGGTTTCATGGTTTCTCCATTCTAACACACCTGAATAAACTAATCTGTTGCTCCGCCAGCCATACATGGGGAAAAAAGGCTGTGGCTTGGAGAAGCTTTACAGAACATCATTAAAGTCTCATTTAACCTATTAAGACATTGTAGCACACTTTAATTACAGTAAATATTTAACACAGAGGTTTTTTTTGAGTGATTGAAACTAGGAAGGTTGAAAACCATAATGTATTTGCCTCGTTAGATTCACAATATGATCTTCTGACAATAAGAGTTGTGTGCTGTAATTCTTTTTAGGTTTAAAGGGATTTTTGACCATGTTTTGTAAAATTTGGCCAACCTAACTATAAAAAAAACAATTATAAATTAGAAAAGAGGGTTGGTGACCCCTCATTTAATTTTCAGGCTGACCTCGGCATGTTGCATCATCACTTCTCTGTATTGCCATGTTGCATGCCAGAATGCTTATTTGTTGCAGGTATACACAGTCATATTAGAAAATTATAGGTGCACTTTGTAATTTTACAATTACAGACTGTAGTCCACCTATTTCTCTGAATACTTTTGTTAATCTCCTTTCACTCTGTTTATCAGTGGTCAGGACCCCCACAGAGCAGTTATAATTTGACTGGTGGATCATTCTCAGCACTCCCCTGACATTGACATGGTGTTGATGTGTTCAGTGGATCAGAGCTACTGGACATTTTAAACTTTTGTTAGCTCACCATTCACTGTATTAGAAAGCCCTACCTTGTTGGTCCACCTTGTAAAAGTAAAGTCAGAGACAATATTAGGATACACTGCCAGAGCCCTACTAAATGAACTCCAGCAGGCCGCTGGTGTGAATATGTATGACCAAACAATCAGAAACAGGCTTCATTAGGGTGGCCTGAGGGCCTGACATCCTGTAGTGCTAGTGCTCACTGCCCAACACCGTAGAGCTTGATTGGCATTTACCATAGAACACCAGAATTGGCAGATCCCCTCTGGTGCCCTGCGCTTTTCACAGATGAGCGCAGGTTTCACCTGAGCTCATGTGACAGATGTGATGGGGTCTGGAGATTTCATGGAGAATGTTATGCTGCCTGCAACATCATTCAGCATGGCCAGTTTGCTGGTGGGTCAGTGATGGTCTGGGGAGGTATATCCCTGGAAGGACACACAGACCTTTACAGGCTAGACATCAGCAGCCTGACTGCTATTAGGTATCGGGATTAAATCCTTGGACCTATTGTCAAACCCTACTCTGGTGCAGTGTGTCCTGGGTTCCTTGGACAATGCCCAACTTCATGTGAAAAGAGTATTCAGGCAGTTCTTGGAGGACAAAGGAATTGATACAATTGACCCACCATTGTCAGGCATACATGCAAGCATGTGGAGGCCATACAAACTACAGGCTACTATTTTGAGTTGCTGCAGTGGAATTTTGGCTAAATGGACTACCCTGCTGAATCATTTTTTTGCTTTGATTTTCAGTGTGTCTTTGAATTCAACCTTGTGCAGAGTGATGATTTTGATTTCCATCTGATGTGGTATTTTTTGTTTCATAATACATTACCCTACTCTATATCAGGAAATATATTCTTCATTTTTTCCCCATTGAGATCTTATGTGCTTTCAAAATGTTTCTTAGTAGTATACTGCGGGGGCATTATTATTATTATTACTATTACTATTATTATTATTATTATTATAAGATGTTTTAATCCTATTATCTGCATTACTCAGACAACGTTTGGTATGGTTCATACCATTATTTCTACAATACTACACAACTACACACCAGTTATTAAAGAGCCTATTGTTCTCAAAAAGAGTATGGTAATGGAATATTAACAAGTAGCTGATTGTAAATCAGTTCATTATTAGTGCTGTTATTACTTAAGCATGTTACATTTTCATTTGTTTTACTTGTGCTTTTTAAATGGCTTAAAAATATATATTGGACTTGCCTTTTTGTAGTTTTTCAAATGTGGCACATTTTGTCTATTACATTCTGTTCACAAAACAAAAAAATGGATACCATTATATATTTTGTGTATAGTGAAATGATAAGTGTCATGAGATTGTATCTCTAGCCCTTAAGATCAGACATTTTGTGTAATTACCTTTTGAAAAATGTTTCAAGAATGAATCATGAGACTTACATGAGTCTATCACTCTTGCATGTTCACCTTCATCTGCTGTTTGAGTGTACTTTCTGTTGTGTAACTTCTGTCTAAATTTACGAATTTATAAATTTTGACGAGTGTCCGAGAGAATAATGATTCTTTTACCCTTTCTCTTTTAGGCGGAGATGAATCTGAAACTGAGGAGGAAGACTGCTGCACAGAGGACCACAGTAGCCCCGTCCCTTCAGCACACCCTGACCAATCACATTTCACCACTCAGGAACAAGAACTAGTGGGGGGGGAGTCAGAAAAGCAGGAGGTGGGGCTTAGCAATGACTCACCTGTGGCTGCAGGGGAGGAGCCTGTAGAGGATGAAGAAGACAACACCCAATCAGTAGACTCTTTAATGGCTGATTGGCAGGAGGACTTGGAGGCATTTAAACAAATGGAGAAGGATGAACTTTGACCTCCTCTTGTCATTTTAACCTCAGTGGTAGGTCACATAACACAGCCATAAACAAAAAGGCTGACCGGATTGTCAGCTCTGACACTTCTGGACACTTTTTTTTTTTTTTCTCCCCCTGACACACCTGATTGTAAGTTCTAGTTTTATGAGCTTACTTGTGTGTCGTTCTCAGGTGCTTCTTACAGAGCGAGGCAAAATCCTTACCTGTGCAAACTATCACTCACCTGGACCTCCGGACTAAACCCATAACAGGGTCCAAACTCACTCATCTATTTTTTTCAACTCTGTCTTCCTTTTTTCCAAATCTGTGGAAACTCATTCAAACATGAGTTTCAGTTCTGAACATTGATTTAAGTGATTTGCAGGCTGATTCGGTTGGGTTGAACTGTGACAAATCATTTTTACGCAATAGGATTTATAGGCCTACTAATTTAAGTTTACAGTGTCTTTGTTGAGCAACAAGAATGACTTCTTGTGCATGAGGAAATTCGACTGTATATATATATGTATGTATGTATGTATGTATGTATGTGTGTTTGTATGTCTAATTTCCAGAATATTGTGAGAATCAAACACTTTTTAAATGTGTGCCTCGATATTGGTTGTTTTTGCTTCTTATCAAAATCATCCACACACCTGCAGACCAAATGTGAGGTATTAAACAGGAGGGCAGGGGTGGCAAGCAGAGGCTTAAGATCCACCCTCTAGGGCTGCACAATATGAACAAAATAATATATTGTGATTATATTGCTGACTGTGACCCTGAACTGGATTAAGCATTTAAGATGATGGATGGATTATATTGCTGCATATTGTAATTGTGGTATGCCTTGCACTATATAACCATTTTGGTGAACCATTGATGTAAAGTGGTTAAAAACTTGCCTGACTGTGGTGGTATTATTGCAATAATTAAATGATATATTGTGCAGCCCTTTCAGGGTATTTACCATTCATCTTCAAGTGCTGATCAGAGAGCTTTCAGTCCTTATAGCATTATACATAGAATATAAAAAAGCAGAACATGAAATTAGTTCATGAATCTTTGGATGGTGTTTGATAAAATGTGGACTGAGGGTCCAATAGACTGATCTGTGTCCTGTCCACCAGAGGGTGCTGATGCTGCACAGCTGCCCATAGGGACTCAGTGACTGAACATGAACCAAGAATCCGATTTATGAAAACAATAAAAGAAGCAAATAACATCATAAACTGGAAAATAAACTTGTTTAAAACCATTGTTAATTCCATTGGGAATATGATTCTTTTTTATTTTTGTGTAAATAAGAAGAATGCAAAGATTTCTTTTTGCAAACTCAACAGCAGTGCCAGTACACAGTTGGCTGGTGTTGATTTTAAAAGGAAATGTGTGTATAAAGTGGGTTAAAGCAGCTCATCAAGCACAGAGTGGGATATGTGTGTCTTCTTTTACAACATGACAGTTATACTGCACTCTGTATTGACATTTTTAGGACAGCACTCCATACTAGTTCCTGCTACTCAGACATCTGATGAGTTCATAAACAGTGCACATCAAAACCAGGAGTGTTTCTGAGAAATGGTAAAGACTTACCTCATTATTGCACATCCTGTGTATTTTCCCACCATTTTTCCTGGAGAAAAAAAAAACGTAAAATGATAATGACATTGTCAATAATGTTAAAGTTTGGAATTGTCATTTATTGTCATTGTCATACTTAAAATATTACTGTATTATAAATTTGAATATTTAAATATCAAAAACTACATCATATCTATAATGTCTGAAGTCAGTTATATATACACCCCCATGCAAAAGTGCACCCCTGGATAATGACATGGTTTCTTGATTTTCTAAGTGAAAATAAGCCAACACATCTACAGAAAATAAATTTCTGCACAATTACTATTTTTTCAAAATGTTCCTTACTTTGTCTTCTATTATAAAAATCACGTGCTTATATTTAGTAAAGAGCCATTCAGGATTCAACCATGTGAGCACAGACCTCTTCTGCAGAAAATGTTGGTTCCATACATGAAATTGTCCAATGTTATTTTAATTTTTGTCAGGTAAGAGCATCTGTGCTGTGTTTAACTGCTACACCTGTATTTTTGTGCCATATACAGTCATGTGAAAAACAAAGTGTACCCTATTTGAGTTTTGTGGTTCTCAGATGAACATCAAATGACAAATTACACTGTGCCATTATTTTTTAACATAAACTAAACCAAAATACAGAAGCAGTGTGCACACCCTTACTGCTTCCATAGAAACTAAGAGGGTAAGTATTAGGTGCTGCTAATCAAACACCCTTTATTAACTGATCATCAGCAAATGTGACCACCTCTAAAAAATATTCAAGATAGTTCCTAGGAGTGAACATCCCAGCAAATTTACTCCAATGTCAGACCATGCAGTGCTCAGAGAAACTGCAAAAAACCCAAGAGCAATATAGCAGACTCTACAGGCTCTCAGTTACCATGTTAAATGTTCAAGTTCATTGCAAATAGATAAAGGCTGAACAAATATGGCTTGTTTGGAAGGGTTGCCAGAAGAAAGCCACCTCTCTTAAAGAGCATGGCAGCACAATTTAAGTTTGCAAAATTACATCTGAATAAACCACACAACTTTTTGAACAATGATCTTTGGATAGACAAGACCAAAGTGGAGATGTTAGTCTATAATGCACAGGGCATGTTTGACAAAATCCAGCATATCAGCAAAAACACCTCATAACTGTCAAGCACGGTGGTGGAGGGGTGATCATTTAGGCTTGTTTGCAGCCACAAGACCATTGAGTCTTGTGCAATCATTGAGTCAATCATGATCATGACTATTTTAGAGTCAAACGTGAAGTCAAAATCTAGACCTCAACACAACTGATATGTTGTGTCCTTAAAGACCTTAAAGGGCTGTGGATAAACAAATGCTCACAAACCTCAATGAAATGAAGCAAAGTTTTAAAGAAGGAGAGTTATTGCTGACAATTTTTGTGGTGTACTTAGTTTTTCACACCTAATTTCTCTGTTTTGGTTTAATTTTTGTTTAATAAATAACGACACAGTGGAATCTTGTATTGCCAGCTGTGGCCTGGTGGTTAGGGATCACCGTTGGCACGGTGTTCACTAGGATGTGTGTTTCAGTGCACGGATGAGTTAAATGCAGAGGTCCAATTCTATTGTGTGCAATCACATTGGCAAAACTTTTATCTAATTCTAATCTGAGGTTAATTTTATGACTTGGAAAGATCACATTATTTTTGTTATGACACTGTCATGTCATAAAACTAGAATTTGAAAAATGTGTATTTTGTTTTGATGACTGTATTATACCTGATTAATTTTCATGTTTCAGCAAATACATAGAAATTGTGCAATAAATTGTCATATTCTCTGAAGAAGGTGTTAACCAGTGATGGCTGGCCAATAGAAGCTATGTGCTAAACATGTACAATAACATGTAATATAGAAAATATATTGGAAGTGAAATTATCTTCCTGGTTCATTCTCTCTCTCTTTTGAGGTGACAGAAATATCACCCAGTCAGAGAAGCAGCAGCCAATCACTGACATGATGACAAGATATGTGAAAAGCAACAGAAATTTGGCCAATCAGAATCCTCAAATCTGTTGCTTAATGGTAGCTTTATTTATCGCCTACAGCAGAGTCGTCTGACGTTTTTGACAAGCAATTCATGGCTCTAGAAATGCCTAATATTATAGTCTTTATAGTGTTTTGGCTAATTTTATTGTATGTGTTACTGATCTAGACTAATGTATCTAATAACGCATACTATATCTAATATAACGAATATGGCTCAAACAGCCATTTGGAATATTTTTCACCAGTGAGTATGGAGACAATTGAGATTCATCCATAGATAACTATTATGAATTTCTATAAATATGAGCGAGAAGTGGGCGTTTCTTTTTGTAAGCAACGCCCCATTCTTCCGTCCAGCTTTGTGATTGGTTGTGGGCTCGTTGTGCTGTTAGGTGGCTTCACTTTTCAGCAGTAGAGCTCCAGCAGCGGTGGTGGTAGAAGTGTTAACGCTGGATAAGCGCGCCGAGTCTGCGGAGCTCCAGCCCGGTTACAGCTCCACACGCAGCCCCGCAGAGCCTCCGGAGGAACCAGCCAAGCCCAGTGAGTCCCTGCGTTGAGACGGATTATATGAAAATAGCACATACTTATCATCTGTGTGCGGTCAAATGGGCGACCACACAGCCTGTTGTAGCAGATGTCCTTCCTTTGTTGTTGTTTATTTGCTGTTGGCTTTCGTGGTGTGGTTTGCACGCTGGAGGCTAGCGGTGGGCTTAGGTAGGTGTGTTTTTTCTCAGTTTGCTGGTTAGCTTCTCCTTCATCATAAGGCCTCACGTAGCTGGAGTGGACGGCAATCAAAACACAAGACACCTGGGCTGACATGGACGCACGCAAAACCCTGTGTGTGTTGTGTATGTATTTAGGCTTAAGCTTTAGGCAAATGCCTCAGATTCTGATCTATGATGGGAATGTTCGTGTTTGAACATTTTGCTCAACGAGGGCAATATGCTCCAGCTTTTATTAAAACTAAATCCGAGCCCTACTTAGGTGTACAACAGTAACGCTTAGCTGCAGGGAATGGAAACACTCCACAAAGACAGGAATACAAACTTTTTGTGTGTGAGTGTTTCCCTGCACGCGTACAATGCTCTCACTGTCCTCACAGCTGGACACCGCTGCGTTCAGGCTCGCGCTGCTGCAACGTCTAAAGCAGCCTTTCAGTGCTAGTTTCCCTGCTTAAATATGTGAGGTGTGAATGCGGCTATTTGTGCATTTAATCATATTCAATAACAGGTCTGAGTGAGTGTTGCTGCAGTACTGTAACAACAAAAGTAAACCCGTTTTATTGCTTTAAAAATGACAAGTTAATTAGTAATGCATGCAGATGCCTTGAGGCTGTCCTTGTGTTTGAATGCTGATAGACTGGACTCTGCAGGCAAGTTTCTGCTGGATGTTAGCAGTGATGATACTGACAGCAAATCGTATGCACACCATGTCTGCATGTGTATGTCTGTTACCCACCCATGGTTCCTTGTTGCTCCTGAACTTATTATACAGGTTAACTGGTCCACTGTGGTGCATCTATTGCTCTGTACCGCTTACCAGAGTCGTCCTTACCCTCACTGAGCATCACTGTTGTGATTGGGAGGCAATCAAATAAGTCTATTCACATCTTCACTACAGCAGCTCTAGAACATCCCATTCGCCCCTTTCACAATTCCCAGAATCCACTGCGCAACCGGCAACATCCGGTTCACCATTTTCTCTTGTTTTTCTCTTATGTCTGTGCCAGTTACGCTAGTAGTGTAGCTTAGGATTGATAGCATGCAACACGATAGCTTGCAACAACGTGTTTACACTAACGTTTACACTTTACCACTGCATAAATTAAACATACAAGTTGACACAACAACATATGATGTTTAATATCCAAAGAAATATCTGCATATAGTTACAAAAGCTAGTAGATATCACGTAAGTATTTACTTACCAAATAAAGTTGTAAACAGTCTATGTAGCGTAGCTGGCACATACATAAACAAGAGAAAATGGTGAACCGGATGTTGCCGGTTGCGTGGTGCATTCTGGGAATTGTGAAAGGGGTGAATGAAGTTAGTAGTTTCCCAGATGCTACCACCGTTCACCCATTATGTCCTTCTAAACCTCAGTCATATCAGGTCTTTTGGCTGAGACAATTGTTTTGCACTCTGCTACAAGTGACTGGTGTGCTCTCTTATTTATATATGCAGCAAACTGTGTCACGTGGCACCTGTGACATCCTGGGCCGTGTTCCATTTCAAAGGTCATAATACTCTCAGTGACCATGTATACATTGGTGCTTGAAAGTTTAGAATTTTTCTTTTTTCTGCATCAGTATGATCCAAAACGAGTCACGGAAGTCCTAAAAGTGGATAAAAACATCAAAATCAAACAAACTAAACAAAATATTGGCTTGGTTGTTTAGTTATTAAGTAAATGATCTGATATTACATATAAACGATTGGCAAAAGCATGTGAACCTTTAGGATTAGCAGATAATTTGAAGGTGAAATTTGAGCCGTCTCTTCAATAGGATATTGTGAGTGGCCTGCTTTATTTAAAGAACAGGGATCTATAGCAAAGTCTGATCCTCACCACACGTTTGTGGAAGTGCATCATGGCACAAACAAAGGCCATTTCTGGGGACTTCAGAATAGTTGTTGATTATCATCAGGTTGGAAAAGGTTACAAAACCATCTCTAAAGAGTTTGGACTTCACCAATCCACAGTCAAACAGATTGTGTACAAATGGAGGAAATTCAGTACCATTATTACCCTCCTCAGTAGTGGTCAACCAACAAAAACCATGCCAAGAGTAAGAGTAAGGTGTGGAATAGTCCACAAGGTCACAAAGGAACCCAAAGTAACTAAAGGCCTCTCTCTCGTTTGCATACTCATGAGTACATCATCAGTAGAACACTGAACATCAATGGCACTACTCTGCCAAAGATTACACGGACAAGCCAGGAAGCTATTGGAATAATGCTTTGTGGACAGTTGAGTCCAAAATGGGTCTTTATGCTTTAAATGAGAATTGTTATGTTTGGAGAAAGAAAACTGCATAAAAACCTCACCCCATCTGTGAAACACGGTGGTGGTAGTATCATGATTTGGACTTGTTTTGCTAAATCTGGGCCAGAACAGCTTGCCATCATTAATGGACCAGTGAATTCTGGATCTCAAAATAACATGCAGCAAGACAACAACCCTAAACACACAAATCATTCTACCAAAGAATAGTTAAAGATGAATAAAGTTAATGTTTTGGAATGGCTAAGTCAAAGTCCTGACCTTAATCCAATAGAAATGTTGTGGAAGGACCTGAAAAAAGTAGTTCATGGACTCCTCCAAGCTGATGTGCAGGACTGACTGATCAATGATTACTGTAAATGTTTAGTTATTGCTGAAAAGTGAGATCACGCCAAACACTTGCCACACCTGAAAGATTCATACATTTGCCACTCATAGACATGTAAAATTGGATAATTTCCTCAATAAATAAATTATTGAGTTTCATGTGTTTGTCTCATTTGTTTGATTTGGTCCTCTCCATCTACCTTAGGACTTATGTAACAATCTGATGAAGTTTTAGGCCACATTTCTGCAGAAATATAGACAATTTTAAATGGTTCACAAACTTTCAAGTACCACTGTATATTCACAATTTCCTAACTTCAAAATCATTATTGAGCCCACCTGATCTAATTGTTGTGCTTGACACATAATTGTGCATCTTTTACTATTACAATAATGATAGTACTTGTCACCCAGTATTAATAAATCGTATATTTTTACCGTTTCTGAAGGATGCTGTGGAAAAATCTGGACATGTGGCTTAGTTTGACTGGTCAGACTGGTGTTTGGTAATTTGGGGTTGCAGCAGTTACTCTGGACAGAACATATTAGAGAGAAGGGCATTCCCATATTACAGATTACACATATAAGACCTGAATATTTTAGCAGACATTTAGGGAACACATTCAACCCCAGCAAAGTTGGGACAGTATTGAAAAAACCGTGTTTCTAACATTTGCTCTGACTTTCTTTTAATTACAGACAGAATGAACCCAAGATATTTCATGTTTTGTCTGATCAACTTCATTTGTTAATATACATTTGTCCTGCATTTCAGGCCCTTCAACACATTCCAAAAACTTACGGTTAAGTGTTTACCACTTTGTAATGTTGCTTACTAATACTTAAATTTTTTTTTGCCAAGTTTGTGTTTCAGGTGTTATTTTGTCCCATTTTCTGCAAACATGTCTTAAGGTGTGACACAGTACAGGGTTGTCATCATATTTTTTTACATTTTTCTACTGGGCACAGGTCAGGACTTTAGGCAGGCCAGTTCATTACTTTTACACTCTTCTACTGCAGCCATGCCTTTTGTAATGTGTGCAGGATGTGGTTTTGCATTGTCTTGTTGACAAATGCATGGAATTTAGGAAAAGTAATGCAATGTAATTTTGAAAAAGAATGTAATTTTGCAGGCAGAATATGTTGCTCGAATATCTCAATGTACTTTCCAGAAATGTAAATGACTTTTACCAAGGGCATCCATGCCATGTCATACCATGACAGACACTAGCTTTTGGACCTTTTGCTGATTGCAGTCTGGATTGTCCTTTTCATCTTTGGTCTGGAGCACACACCATCCAACTATTGATAAATGACAATTATTGATGTACAGTGGTAACCCTACTTACAAGCATCCCTTCTAATGAATATTCCAGGTAACGAGTCGAGATCTCGGAATATTTTTGTTCCAGGTAACGAATAAAATTCCAAGTAACGAGTAGCCTAAATTAGTTCAAGTATGCCAACCGCTAGGGGTGCGGCGGTCGTAGCATCCCCTAGATGCTAACATGGAAGAAGAGGTCAGTCATTACCTTTGACCGCTGTCCAGTGAAAGTGAAAGTGCTAGTGAAAGTGACGCAAAGAAAGCAAAAGGTAGTGAACAAAAAAGTTAGATAAATTTTACTTTTACTTTTCATATGATAAGTGTAACCATGCCATACACGTACGCCCGTCCTCCTGTCCTCCTTAGCGGCCAGCCTACATGAGCACCGTCGGTCTCCCTCTCTTTAGTGGCCAGCCTACATGAGCACCGTTGTCATCTCGTTTATTTTTTTAAAAACCCATATAAACACATTATTTAGCATATTAAAGTACACTGTATATTGTCTGGCTGACACGGATTAATCAGTTTTACATGTATTCTTATGGGAAAAATGCATCCAGTTAACGAGCAAACCAGCTAACGAGCTCAGCTCCTGCACGGATTAAACTCGTAAGTAGGGTTACCACTGTATTGCCATCTGAGGGATCGGATATCACAGGTGTTCAGCTTAGACTTGTGCTCCTGCCCATTATGCACTGAAATTCCTCCAGATTCCTTGAATCTTTTACTGATTATGCATTGGCAGAGGAAGAAATATACAAATGCCTTACTCTTTCTTTGAGGAACATTTGTTTTTAAACATTAAAAAAAATGTTCTCACAGACTTAAGTGCCCATCCTCAAAGACTTGATCTCAGCATGTATTGGGTTCTAAAATGACATACAAATCAAAGTTGATGTAAAAACACTTCCATACTATTAACACTTTTCCTGATTTAGGTTTTATTTTTTGCTATGTATGGAAAGCGACTGCTTCAGGAAAAGCTCTAAACTTAAAGGTGTCATTATTTCCATTTTTTACCAGTTAAATAATGTTTTAATTTGATGAAATGGTCATGCTCTGGACATAATACCTGAATCAAGCACCACAGTGCCTTTCTCACTCTGTCTGCATAGCCCTGCTCAGAACATCCAGTGCCTGTTCCTTTAAATAAAAAGGAGCCACTGCTCCCACCTCCTCCTTTTAGTGAGGTCGTAGATTTTAGCTAATGAGACTAAGCTCTCTGGTCATCTCAGTCTTCATGCACACAGCTAGGAGAGATGAATAACTACAGCTACAGGTCTGACAATCAGTCACTTTGCACTTGTATGCCATCATGACACACCGGTGGTATTAAAGCAAGTTGGACAAAAAAAACCTAACTAGGTTTTTTTAACTATGCATGTACTGGAACAAACTGGGCAGCAGTTGGTCCACACAGCACCATGTTAAGTCAAACAACTTATTCTGAATCTCTGTAAAAGCATACATCCTAATAGACAAGTTCACTTGGCACCGTGACCTGGTGGTCAGGGATCTGGTTTGGTGACTGGAAGGTCATTGGTTCAATCACCGGGCAGGTTATGACTGAAGTGCTCTTGAGCAAAGCACCTAACCCCCAACTGCTTCCTGGGTAGGGCTGCCCACACCTTCGGGCACATGTTCCCACAGCCTAGTGTGTGTGTGTCACAGCACGAATGAGTTAAAGGCGGAAGTCAAATTCTGTTGTCTGTAATCATGTTGTCAAAAAGTTTAATTTATTCTAATCTTTGCAATGCTACCAGGCAGTTATTTTCACTTGTACATGACCATACTTCTATCTGTTGTATGTGGAGAGACCATCCATCCTTCAATCTATCAATCCGTCCATCCATTCGTCCATCCGTCCATCCGTCCATCCATCCGTCCATCCATCCGTCCGTCCGTCCATCCATCCGTCCATCCATCCGTCCGTCCGTCCGTCCATCCATCCATCCATCCATCCATCCATCAATCCATCCATCCATCCATCCTGATGAATGTTGCAGTGTGGGAAGAGACCAAAATACTCAAAATCTGAAGGTCAAATGACAAAATACAAAAAACATCTCTGAAATCGCTACATCTGTCTATCTCAATTCTCTCATTTTTCTCTCATATTATGTTGAAATTCATCTCGCAGACATTCAGCTCACGTCTAGATTACCTCAACTGTTAGTGTTATCTTGTGATAAATACGGGCGGCATGGTGGCTTAGTGGTTAGCACGTTCGCCTCTCAGCGCTGAGGTCTTGGGTTCGAGTCCGCATCTGAGTGGAGTTTCCATGTTCTCCCCGTGTCCGTGTGGGTTTCCTCCGGGGACTCCGGTCTCCTCCCACAGTCCAAAAACATGGATATCAGGTGGATTGGATACTCTAAAAATTACCCTGGTGTGTATGAATGTGTGTATGTATGTATGCCCAGATATGGTTGGCACGCTGTCCTGAGTGATCCCCCTAGTGCTCGATGCAGTCCTCCAGGTGGACGGTCGCTTCCGGTTGAGATTACGCTGTGCACGACTGACTGCCGCTTCTCACCGGTGTGTGTAAATGGAGTGTGTTGATTGTAAAGCGTCCTTGGGTGTCTAGAAAGGCGCTATATAAGTATAATGTGTATGTATGTATGTATGTATGTATAAATAGCCAAAGAAACATGTCATAATTCTTTTTTTAATATTTACATTTTCTTTGTGCAGTTTTGTCACAGACATTAATCTGTGTTGATCTCTGTTGTTGTATTAATTTTGTTGCCAGTCCTGTGTTGTACTGACCAAGTTTTGCAAAGCAGTCAGACACAGAGGCCTCGTTCACACCACAGGAGCCAATTTCAGTAAGACAGCTATTTCTTGTAGTCTGACAGCATGAACACCCACTAAATCTTTTTTTTTTTCTTCTTCTTCTTTTCAAACTGGATTTGAGCCACATTTGTAGGTGGTTTAAGATCAGATTCAAATTCCATTTCTGAACATGTAATTTTTTTGTATTAAAATTTCATGTTTTTCATCACACGTTCACTGCTGCTGCTGCCCCCCCACCCGGAGTGTCTCAGTGGGCTAAGGCGCTAAGACTGTGATTGAAGGATTGCAAATTCAAATCCCAGTCATTATGACCTGATGCTTGACATTGGCGGCTGAGGCCCAGAGAGCCAGCGAAAATTGGCCGTGCTCTCTTTGGGTGGGTACACGGCACTCTCTCTCCATCGCTACTACCATGTAATGTCTGCTGGCTCAGGCATCCTGAGCTTTCCTCTGAGCGTGTTGGCTACCCAGCAACAATGTATTGGTAGTAGTTGGAAAAGAGCCGGTGGCTGACTTCATCCTTCTAGAGTCAGGGACGTTACAAGTGATTGAGAGAGTCCTAGCAAATGGGTGGGATGATTGGCTACTACTACATTTGGGCAGGAAATTGGGTCAGTGCGGTGAAAAAGGTGTTCTTTTTATGAACAGATGAATACATTTACATTTTACATTTGAGGCATTTAGCAGATGCTCTTATACAGAGCAACTTGCAGTTAGGTGTCTTGCTCAAGAGCACTTCAGTCATGACCTGCCTGGGGATCAAACTGGCAACCTTCCAGTCACAAGACCAGATCCCTAACTGCCAGGCCACAGCTGCCCTGAATAATAATTTGGAAGCTCAATGCACAGGTTCTTCCCAGCTTATCGATTGTGTATCTGCTTATCCAGACAACAAAAATTATGGCTATGAGAATGAGATGGAAAATGCATCCCTAGTCCTAACAGTAGTTTTCTGTTGTTCTGTTTCAATAGTTCAGATCTGTGACTGGAAATTGCTCTAAACCTTTGGAGTCTTTGTGGTTCTGGTTGTATTTGAGTGTTTAGGATTTTGCATTTATAGACAACATGACAGTGTTCAACATCTTTTTTTAAGCGCAAAATAAAAAAAAACATGACCTGATAATATAATAGAGACAACATGAAATTGGTTTTGAAAAAATGTAGCTTTGCTGTAAAAACACAGAAATGTTTCATTTTGAAGATTGAAAATGTCAACAAAAGTTGTAAATGTTAAAATAAAATGGTACCAGTTGAGGTAAAATTAATATATAGCTATTTACAGCTGAAAGCAGGTATAAGGTTTCTGTTTTGCCCACTTGGCAGCAGTGTTTGCAGGTTCAGCTGCATTATGTGCAACATTTCCAAATGTTTAGAAAAAAAGTAATTTTTACATGAAAATTGAACGGTCATATCTTCTTTTACTTGGTCTATCATCAAATATTAGCATATTGTGTCTATGTTGTGGCATCTGAACCAGCATGACCAGTGGTTATTGAGGGTTATATAAAATGTTATCCATGTTGGTTGGTAGGTTTTTACTTGTAATGTCCTCATCAAGGATTAATTCAGAAACTGTCATATGTTTTGTATTTAATACACCTAAAGTGACAGATTTCATGCCTTTGTTGTTTTAATGTTTGAATAGTTGTTTACTCAAACTCCAAATTAAGTACTCTAATAATTTAAGACTTAAGATTTAAGGATTTCTAATTTTTATGAGCTGTAAGCCAAACTGATCAACAATGAAACACAAAAGGCTTGAAATATCATTTTGTGTAGTAAATATAAAATATGACTGTTTACCTTTTTGAAGTAAATTATGAACATAAACATTTACACAATGTTGTAATTTGATGCAGCACTATAAATCTGCATCAAATTACAACATTGTGTAAACGTTCATGTTAATAATTTACTTTTATGTTCATAATTTACTTCAAAAAGGTAAACAGTCATATTTTATATTTACTGCACAAAATGATATTTCAAGCCTTTTGCGTTTCATTGTTGATCAGTTTGGCTTACAGCTCATAAAAATTAGAAATCCTTAAATCTTAAGTCTTAAATTATAAGAATACTTCATTTGGAGTTTACACAATGTTGTAATTTGAGGCAGCACTATAAATCCACAAAAATTAAAGGGAGCGGTTGGGATGAGTTGAGTGGGATTGAGATGATGGCTTTTTGGCTAGTTTTTGGTGTTTGAGGTTTTTGCTATGTAAAGATGATGTACCCAGATGATGTAAGTGAGTGACAGGACAAAAACAACAAATGCAGTGAAAATACACCACATGGGCTCTTCAAGAAACAAATTGGCTTTGCAGTGCAGTGTGAACACAAGCTGTAGACACTCAGATGATTCAGTTTGTCTGTTAGGGAAGTTGTGTCTCATTACGTATTGTATTTATTTGTCTGTTTTGTCTGTATCCGAGTTTCCACCTCCGTCTGTCTCTCCGTGCTGCGGAGGATGTGTAGTAGTAGGCTACTGGAGCACGATTCACTTCTTATGTAAGGAGGAAACACACAAACACACACAACACTGTTGACTATTAATAGCCTTTTGGGCCTCCTCTCCTCTCTTCTCTCTTCCTACCATTTCCAGTTGTTCACCACAACTCTCGCTCTCTCTCTTGCACTAGCTTTCTGTCTTTTATTTTCCTCTCTCTCTGCTGTGTGTATGTGTGTATGTGTATGTGTATGTGCATGTGTGTGTTTAGGAGGAGTCGACCTAATTTGGCTTGTCAGGTTATGATGCAGTGTCATGATGACGCTGCTCAGACAGGAGTTTCCATAGTTACTGGAGCCTTAATGGAGGAGGTTCCCATGACTGTTATTGTTGTGGTGTGAAGGAAAGACTGTGATTGAATGACTGTTTCTGTTGTGGTATGCCTGACCCTTTAGATTCCTATTACCATGTTACCATGTGTGTTTGTGTGTGTGTGTGTGATCAGGAAAGAGAGAAAGAGAGAGGGAGAGCGAGAGACACTGAGACTGCAGTGATTTTTCATGGTGCTGACTCAGCTGATGAGGCTCAGCTACACACTGAAAACACAAGCACAGTACAATATGATCTGTTTGACTCTTGTATGCTGTAGGTACCACAGTTAGAATCATCTGGGCTGAGTGGACTGAACAGATGGGGACGGTTTAATTTGTTTAATGCCAGAACACTGAATTTCAGAGTTTATATGTGTAAGCCTTTTTTTGTTTTCCTGTTGATCAGTTTGGCTTATAGCTCACAAACATCAGAAATCCAGAATCTCTGATTATTAGAGTATTTCACTGAGTTTATGTAAATTACTATTCAAACAGCGTTGGCATTACAACAAAAAAATATATAAAATATGTGAGGTTTGACCAAAAATAAACAAGAAATTCCAATTTCCTTGATTTGCAACTGTATATATTTGTAATATATCTCAACAGAAATAATATTTTTCATATTCAGTTTTTTTGGAAATACGTGTGTGTGTGTGTGTGTGTGTGTGGTTTTTCATTATTTAAAAATTATCTGTATTGTAGATTAATACTAGTCATCCAAACTATGAAGAAACACATATGGAATTATTTAGTAAACAAAAAAGTGTTAAACAAACCAGAGAATGTTTATATTTTACATTCTTCACAGTAGGCACCTCTTGCTTAGATGCAGCTTTCTTGGCATTTTCTCAGTCAGCTTTATGAGGTAGTCACCTGGAATGGCTTTCAGTTAACAGCTGTGCCTTGTCAAGAGTTCATGACTTGCATTTCTTGCCTCTTAATGTGTTTGAGACATCAGTTGTGTGTCTACTTTGGAGAATCTAAAATCTAAAACATATTTTAGTTTGTTTAACACTTAAGTTTACTACATGATTCCTTATGTGTTCCTTCATAGTCTGGATGACTTCAGTATTAATTTACAGTGTTTTTTAATTTACAAAAAATTAATGAGGTGTGTCCAAACTTCTGACTAGTACTGTATAAATGTTGAGACATTTTCTAAAAATGCTTTTATTTAAAAGTCAAAAGGACAAAGAAAAGATTTATTTTCAGTTAAATATAAACAAATGTAAAAAAAATGTTGTCTGCAACATACTCAAAAAAAGTAAAGGCCAAAAATCCACCAAAGGCTTAGTCTTTGCAAGGAAGGATGGATTGTGGCTTATCACTTTGAGCCAAACTTGGTGAGAGAATTGCCGGTCAGTCCAAAGACAATGTTTCTTAGTGGAAGATTGCAAAGAATTTAAGTCTTTCACCATCTACAGTTTGTGATATCTGAAAAGATGCAGAGAGGGTACTGCCAATTGTGTGTGACCATCATGCCCTCAGGTGGTACTATTTGAGAAACCATCATGCTACTATGATGGACCTGGTCAAATGGGCTCAGGAGTACTTTATCACTTAACTCAGTCCACGAATACATCAGAAATGTAACCTGAAACTGTGTTACGTAAAGAGGAAGCCATATATTCATTTTGAGCAGAAACACTGGTGAGTTCTCTGGGCCCCAAGTCAGAGAACTGAATTACCAACTAAAAGTACTATCTGTGATGGCATGGATGGGCGTCAGTGCCCACGGCATGGGTGATCTCTATATACGTGAAAGAACCATTGATGCTTCAGCTTATATTTGTGTTTTGGAGAGACATGTGCTGCCATCAACACATCTTTTCCCAGGAACTTCACGTGTATTTCAGCAGAAGAATGCCAGGCCTCATTCAGCATGATTTACAACAGTGTAACTATGTAAACATGTGTGTGCTAAACTGATGTGCCTGCAGTCCAGATCTGTCTCTTATTTATTGCCTATCATGAAGTGGAGAGTCAGACAATGGTGACCACATATGGTTGAGTAGTTCAAGACTTGTATACAAAAAAAAATCCACTTGCAAAACTGCAACAGTTAGTATCTTCAGTTCCCCGCAAATTATAAAGTGTAATTAAAAGAAAAGGTTGTGTACACATAACCTGTCCCAGCTTTTTTTGTGTTGCGGGCATGGTTTTTAATTTTTTTTTTGTATTTTTTAAATTACTATTTGTTAAATATAAATACATAAATAAAAGGTTCATCATTGAAAACACGGAAAAGCAGTTTTTTGTCATTTTGTGTCATAAGTAAAGGTTTAATCATTTCCTCATGACAGTTCAGTATTATTGATAGTTCTCATACAATGCATGGTTTTATTATTCAATACGTAATTACACTTTAATAGTGGTGATTTTACCTTATTACTGTGTTACAGTGGATATAAAAGTCTACACACACCTGCTAAAATGCCAGTTTTTGTTATTTTAAAAGCCAAACATGATGAATCATTTCAGAACTTTTTCTGCCTTTAATGTCACCTATAATCTATATATTTATATTGAAAAATAAACTGAAATCTTTTAGGGTGGAAAAGTAAAAAATAAAGAACTAAAATAATGTGGCTGCATAAATATGGACACATTTAAACAACATACTTTGTTGAAGCACACTTTTTGATTTATGTCAGCATTCAGACTTCTTGGGTAGGACTTAACTTTCCAATCTCTGCCCACTCTTCCTTGCAAAAGTGCTCCAAATCTATCAGACTGCGAGGGCATCTCCTGTGTTCTCTTCAGGTCAACCACAGATATTCAGTTGGATTCAGGTCTGGGCTCTGGCTGAGTCATACAAAAACATTGATCTTCTTCTGGTGAAGCCATTCTTTTGTTGATGTGGAGGTCTGCTTTTGGTTGTTGCTGTGCTGAAAGGTGAAATTACTCTCCATCATTAGCTTTTTAGCAGAGGCCTGAAGGTTTTGTGGCAAAATTGACTGATATTTGAAACTGTTCATACTTCCTCCACCTTGACTAAAGCCCCAGTTCCATCTGCAGATAAACAGCCCCAAAGCATAATGTTACCACCGCCATGTTTCACTGTGGGTCTGATGGTCTTTTAGTGATGCACAAATAAAATGTAACAGTGTTTTTACAAATAGAAGAACACGTACTCTCCGTATAAATTACTTTATTAAAACCTTTTCAGGTGACTTGCAAAGTACTGTGTAAATGCATGTTATTTTGTATATGTTTGTTATACACTGCTCAAAAAAATAAAGGGAACACTAAAATAACACATCCTAGATCTCAATGAATAAAATATTCCAGTTGAAAATCTTTATTTATCTGGCGATGGAGGAGGAAACACGTTCCTCCTTGTCCTCCTCGTCACGGTCTCGGGACGTTTTACTGGAGGTCGTCCGGTGATTATAGGTACAAAGACGAGTTTGACAGTCTTTGTCTGAGGTACTCCCACCATACTCTAAAACTCATACTAAGGTTTAGGTCTGGAGGTTCCCCATTATTAAAACTAAATGTAACTAGTAAAAATACAATAAAACAAGAATTGCGTAAGGTGATACATTATTTATTTCTAAAAGTTGACCTTATAAAATAAGTAACTCTAGATCCTACACAATAAAATCACAAGGGAAATAAAAAAACTCGTCACATATTGTTTGTATATGTTTTATTGTACGTAAATGTGTCATGA
>BRDA01010661.1:0-24815 GCA_036984385.1 Crenuchus spilurus
ATAATAATAATAATAATAATAATAATAATAATAATAATAATAATTATTATTATTATTATTATTATTATTATTATTATTATTATTATTTATTATTAATAGTAATTGTAGGCTATATACACTACCGGCCAAAAGTTTTAGAACACCCCAATTTTTCCAGTTGATTCCACGATGTCTAATTTAACTCCTATGCTTTCATTTCAGAGTGTAATGACACATTAAATGAAACAATTTTAAATAAGTAGCTGGAAAAATGGGGGTGTTCTGAATCTTTTGGCTGGTAGTGTATAATTTAGTGTTATTTTACAAAATATATGTAAATATATTATTCATGAATATATAATGTATAAGTAATGATAAAATTGTGTACATTTATTTTATTTTTCTTCCTTTAAAATTTTATTCTCTTTATTCTTTATTTTAGTCTCGGTCATGACTTGAACACTAGTAGTATGAGCTAAATTTATATATAATAATATAAATTTAATATAATAAATTTTATATATAATAAATGTTTTATAAATAAATGTAAAATCTTTCTAAAATGAATACAAAATATAGAATTATAGAATGTAAATATTGTAAAATATTAAATATAAATATTTTTCTATCCAATATTTAAAAATTAATTGTAAATTTGCTGACTGATCTTAATGTTTACTGTAATGTTTAGTGACACAACATTTTTATACTGACTGTAGTCCAGAATATTATTGAATATATTAATGAATAATATGAATTAAGATTTTTTTAAGGAGCTGTGATGATGTATCATACAGCTCATGTTCACACACACACACACACACACACACACACACACACACACACACACACACACACACACACACACACACACACACAGGGAGAGAGAGAGAGAGAGAGCTCCCATGCTGTTCCAGTTTATCCTCTGTTGGCATCAGTGTTGCTGGCCCAGAGTGTCTGGCCTTGCCTATCATAACACAGACAGTATCTTGTATCTTTTTGTTTTGTTGGACTAATCTGAGTCTAAGCACTTTCATACAAGTGGGAGAGAGGGAGCAATTGAGTGAGAGAGAGAGAGAAAGAGAGAAGTGAGTAAAATGAGAGAGTTGGGCTCTCTGGTCAACATACATAAGAGTACATAAGAGAGAACAAAGATATGCAACAATGTTAATAAACTTAAACTTTAATTGATCTTCCTCGTTAGAGTTATACTAAGAATGAAAAGGATTAAAGTGTCAGTAAAAATACTCAAACTTGGCAGTAAAGTCTATACTTTAACTTTGAAGACTTTCACTACTTTTTAATACACCAATTACACCAATGAGTTACACCAATTCATAACTTTATTTGACTGTATTTAGTTATTTGTTAGTTAAGTTCTGAAAAAAAAATATTTCTCACTATATTCCACTGTATTATAATACATTTCCACTAAATATTAAAAAGTAAAGTTTTTAATACTTAATTTTGGCAATCAATTGTTTAGTGTAATGTTTAAATTAGTAAATTCTATGTTTTAAATGGGTTTCTCTATTTTGACACCATATTTTAGTGTATGTTACTGTATTTTACTGTATTTAGTTGACAGCTAAAGAGTTATTTATGTAGTACAGAGATTAAAAAACAACAGACATGTTAATAAAATGTAGAAATGTGTCTATTCTATTAAATAAATATTTGGTGTTAAAAATGATGGTGAATGTTTTTATAGTCAGATTTGATCATAATTTTGGCATTGTGACAAGACAACGTGAGTGTTTTTAGGCTGTAGTCTGTCTCACTGTCTTGACTTGGTACAAGATGTAATGGCGGTGTTGAGTGTGTTGTTGCTGAAATGAGAACTGCATCAGAGAAGAAGATGAAGCTTCTTCTGATTAATGTAGATTTTACTGGATGGGGTCAGGCGGGTACATATGGATGGAAATAACAGCAGGGAAATGAGCTTGACCTCAGAGACTGAAGAGTTCAAGCAATAGAAAAAAACTCTAAACAAGCTCTCATCCCTCCCTCCCTCCATCCATTAATCCATCCATCCATCCATCCATCCATCTGTCCATACGTCATTGTTAGTAGGATGTCATTATGTACTATACTTATTTGTGGAGACTATGAATCATCATAATAATCACTATTACCATAATTATGTCTGCTGATACTGTAGATAATCATATACAGTCAAGGCTACGAGTTTAAACTAAGGTTCACATATCTGCTGAAAAAAATAGCCATGCTTTGAATAGATAATTTCAGCCACAATAAGGTTTGTGGACACCCCTTGTAATGCATGCATTCCACTGCTTTAAGTTGACAGATTGACACAGCTTGTCTAGTCCCTTTAGAGAAGTACTGCCAATAGAATAGAACTGTCTGGAGTACCTACGGACGCCATGTCTAATGCCAGACAGAAGCTAGAGGGGTTTGTTTACTATCCAGATTGACCGGTAATATAAATAAGTATCCAGGTGGCAATGGCTCGTGGGGCACCACTGGGAGGCACTTGATGTACAAGAATCTATTCTCAGTACACCTTCACTACAGCGGCTCTAGAACATCCCACAAAGTTAGTGGTTAGTAGGTGCTCCGTCCACCATGCTTCACCTGGTACCTTAATGTCATGGACATCAGTCACATCACATCATTGATGATGGTTTTACACTTTTATGCATACAGTAAACACTGTCATGTGACATCTGTGACATCCCTGGGCAAACCAGGGGTAGTCATAATGTTCTGATATACCTGTGTTGATGGTTTGTATATTCAGTACAGCAGGTTGTGTTACTGTGTGCTTGACTGATCACTCATCTTTAAGTAAACGGTGTGTGCTAGCCGGGGGCAGGGCGGCTCAGTAAAGCCTGAAAGTGTAGCGGCTGCAGTGGTACTGGTGGGCTGAATGTGATCACATGACTCATGTTTAATAGTGCAGACAGTGCAGAACAGTGGTCAGTTCACACTCAGAGAGGGGTTGAACCAGCAGGTTTTCCTTTCTCTAAAAGGAATTCACTACATTTCTCTCTGTTTCATAGTCCACGTTTTAGGATGCTTCTATGTTGCACTCCTAATTCATTTCTACAGGACTATATTCCATCCTCTCTTTGTCTTGCAGGTGGGGCTAAACTGCTGTAGACTGTAGAGGCGGGGCTATAACACCAACCACTCTTGCCAGTGAAGAGTGCCTGTAGAGATGATGTTCTGATGACTTTGGACACTTTAACATGGAAAAAGTGTGTGTCATCATAGCCATTTTGCCTTTGTGTGTGTGTGTACCAGGTTTTTGTCATGTTATAAAGACATGTTTACACACTCACACTGTGGGGACCTTTGTTACGTGTGGGGACCGCAAGCTGGTCCTCATTAGGTAAATTTTTACAATCTAAGCTGAAGACATGTTTTAGGGTTAAGGTAAGGTTAAATAAGGTTAGAATAAGGTTAGGGTGAGGTTAAGAGAAGGTTAGGGTAGTGTTGGGATGATGTTTAGATACAGTTTGTTTAAAGTTAGCATTAGGTTAAGCTTAGGACTACTGTAAGGTTTAGGGTAAGGTTAAGGTCAGATTAAGTTAATGTTAATTTAGAATAAAGGCAAATTTAGGGTAAAGTTAGGATAACAGTGAGGATAGGATTAGTGTAAGCTTAAGATTAGGTCTACAGTAGTAGTAGTTGGTTAAAGCTTCTGTAAGTCTCCAGGAAATGAATGGAAGTCTATGTAATGTTCCCACAATGTGTGTGTGTATGATGCTCTCTGCTGAGGCAGAGGGAAGCAGTGTTGATGCCATCTGTGCAATTGAGCTCCTGCTGCTGACATACACACACACACACACACACACACACAAACACACACTTTTCTGCTTTCACTGATGCTGTGACTCTCTCTCTCTCTCCCTCTCTCTCTCTCTCTCTCTCTCTCTCTCTGTGTAATATAATCAGACTGGTGTCTGCAATGTGGTTGGAAATAAATGGTCACATGACTCTGAGTCTGCTCTGCAGTGCTGATACGGGGTGATAGAGTGGACTGTGTGTCTATGGAGGTTTTGACGGGTTAATTAAAGTCCAGTTCTCTACTTTACTGTGTCTGACCACAATTGCACTTTCTGATCTTATAACTGGACTACTGCTGTCGTAATGTAAGCACACTGAAAATGAAATCCTCAAACACTGCTGCAGACATGGAGAAGCTTGCACACGAGATGGTGTGAAGTAAACAACTTAAAGTGATAGTTCAGCTGAAAATCAAGTACACAACACTCTAAAACAGACTGATACAGCTGCACTGTGACATCTTTCTTACCTACTGCAATAAGGCTCTACAACATTGTCTAAACTGGTGTAGACTGTAGAAGTGGGACTGTATCACCATCATGACAAAAAAAAAAAAAAGAATATTATTTTTCCACTGATCTTTATGTGACTAATTTCGAACATTTTTATAGTCAAAATCGCTGAAATTGCTTACTTCCTGTTCAAATACAAGGGTGAAACACGAGGTGCGGCAGCAACGAGCCTCACCTCACCTCTGAATGCACAATCCATCACAAACTTGGTTGATACATGCAATTGGCACGTGCCTGTTGCCGTATCGCTGCATGTCGCCAATATAATGTTTGCATGTACGTTTATATACCCTGATTTTCCACAGTCTGGCTAATGTCTTTAACCATTTACGTTTAATGTTTGTTAGTGACATATTTAGTTTTGCTGATGGGACATAAAACCGCAGTGAAAAGGCACAGCGTGAGGCAGGGCAGTACTGTGTGTGTGTGTATGTGTGTGTGTGTGTGTGTGTGTGTGTGTGTGTGTGTGAAGAACGCTGATGAGATACGAAATAACCAGTGGCCAATTTAATAAGCTACCCTTTTGGGTTTATATATTTGTAAATCCGACTCTAAAGGAGTCAGTGCCTCACCAACCATGAACCTCACCACACGTCACTGCCTGCCACCCATGCCAGTGCAGAGTGTCTGTAGAGATGATGTTCTGATGACTTTGAGAACTTTAACATGGAAAATTGTGTGTCATCGAGCCATTTGCCTCTCTTTGTGCATGTGTGTGTGTGTGTGTGTACCAGGTTTTTGTAATGTTATAAGGACCCAAACCTGTTTACACACTCACACTGTGTGGACCTTTCTTACTTGTGGGGACTGCAAGCTGGTCCTCATTATGGACATATTTAAAATCTAAGCTGAAGACATGTTCAGGGTTAATGTTAGGGTAAGGGTAAGGTCAGGGCTTGCGTTAGGCATGTGGGTGCCCTAAGCACAAATGCTGTCTGGGGCCGATTAGCCCACAGATTTAAAAATCATGTTTGAGTGGAGGGGTGGGGGAATGGATGGGGGTGGAATGGGGGTATTGGGGTGACTTCATTGGGGCCCCAAGTGTCCACAGTGCACAGTGCGTGATCCACGTGGGCGGAGTGCCAGCCCTAGGTAAGGTTACAATATGGTCAGGTTAAGGTTAAGATAAGTTCATCCATCCGTCCATCCATCTATCCATATATCTGAGTTTACAATGTGCTTGGGCTGGATCAGCCATTGTTCTTTGTGAAAATTGGAGAGGACACACTCAGATAAAAAGGTAATGGATGCGTCCTGGACCATCTGGGTATCTTTCCCATCACTGTGGTGGAACCCTGAAGTTTCTGTCATCAATACCTTTAGTTTGTGAACATAACAGTATCACATTGATGTAGAAATTGTATTGACTTCACTCACCGTGCAGACTTTTTCATTTATTTTACTGTTTAAAACACTCCAGTTAATGATACTAATCTGCTTCTTTACATTGAAATCATGTAAAACCTTTATCAGACAATAATGGACCTTTCAGAACCTTTAATGTATTTACATGGTTTGTAACTGTGCTCTACCTGTTGTTCTGTGTAGTGATGACTGTTTCAGTGATATCTGACCTCTGAAGTTTTGTTTTTTTTGTCTTGGCGATGCAGCATTGGAGCTGTCATGGTTTTGTTGTGAATTTTTAGATTTTCACTTTAAAGGCTGGTTAACTGTATGCCGGGTTCTCTGGGTTCTCCAGCTTGTGGCTCTGGGCTGTGCTGAGTTTTACTGCTGGAGGCTTTTATTTTCTACAACAATACAGGCAGATGGAAGAGACTGAATTATTAATGATCTGCTTGTTCACACTACACTCTGTTTAGACTCTGTGTGTGTGTGTGTTTGTGTGTGAGTGTGTGTGTGTGTCAGTGTGAGTAAGCACTGGGAGATGTTTTGGCAGAAAAAAAATATCTATTAGTAGGAAAACCATTATGATGAGCTTTCACTGACTTTGTGTCTCTCTCTTTCCTATCTCTCTCCATGTCCCTTTCTCTTTCTAATCTTTATCTCTTTCCTTCTTGCCCCCCTCTCTCTCTCTCTCTCTCTCTCTCTCTCTCTCTCTCTCTCTCTCTCTCTCTCTCTCTTTCTCATTCATTCATTCATTATGTAACCTGATTACAGTTGGAGTTCAGGGTTGCAGCATCATTTGTCTTTGGAGCATACGCCCACTCACAAAAGTACCCACTCTTACTGACTCAATACAGCCCCCATCAACAGACACCCACACACACACACAGTCCCACTGTACACACACACACACACACACACAATATTTTCTGTCATTTCTGTGGCATTCTTTCACTGCGTCCACTGCGTGTAAATCAGTGGTGAAATGTCTAGAGCAGGTCTGTACTGTAGTATGAAGTGTGTGTTTGTGTGTGTGTGTGTGTGTGTGTGTGTGTGTGTGTGTGTGAATCTGTGTAAGAAAGCAGACAGCAGCAGTCATGTCAGGAGTGATTTATTCTTTAATTAAACATGTCTGAGTCATTATGTGCTTCATGCTGGACATCAGTGCGTCACTGGACAGTGCCCAAGTTCACCACTGTAGGAATCTGGACGTCCTGTGAAGAGAGCTGTGCCAATACTGCCTTTAATCACTGACTCATACATGTGGGGTGGGGTGAGGGGGAGGGGCTTTATGTCAATATGCATGACCTGTGTTAGAGTATTTACTGTAAAAAAAGAAAAGTAAGTGCAGAGTGGTTGATATGGTATGTGAGTTGGTTGCTGTGGTATTGCTATGTGGTTACTACGGTATCATAACTGGTTGATGTGGTGTTGCTAAGTGTTGCTAGGCTATTGCTATGATGTTGCTATGGTATCCTATATGGTTGCCGTGGTATCATAGCAGCCATAATGACTAAAACCATTTGATGGGTACCATATTGTACTTTATTGAAGTTAATAGTAGTTAATAAATTAATAATTAATTGTAGTTTGAGAATTTCTTATATCAGGTTCTGTATAATTAGTAATATATACTAATAGAATAATAGATAATAGAATAATCTGTGGTATTTACTGGACAATTCCTAGAAGATACTGAACATGGCATAGTAATTCCTGAATAATGTATAGCAGTTATTGAATAATTTATAGCAGACATGGAGTAATTAATAATATATACTGCTTTATCTATAGCAATTACTGAATAATTCAGAGTACTGAACAATGTATATTACATACTTACTAATTAGTAGATACTGAATAAATAATTATATTAGTTATTAGTAATTCATAATAAATACTGATTTATTCATAGTAGACAATCAGTATTAGTAAATACTGAATAATTCATAGTACAGTGGTATGAAAAAGTTTGGGCACCCCAGTTAATTTTCATTTTTTTCCTTTGTTTGCACACTTTTTGTAAATCCTATAAACTTCATTTCACTTCTCAGATATCGCTGTGTTAGTCTGCTCGTTGATATATTTAACAGAAATTGTTGATCTGAACAACCAATGATTTATAAAAGAAAATCATGAAAATGATCAGTGTTGCCCAAACTTTTTTATTTCACTGTACATACTGACTAATTACTGATATCTAATTATTAACCTTCTGGAGTCGGTGCTCCCGCCAGCAGCATATTAATGAAAAACACTTACATAACTCAGCAAAATTTTATCCTATAAACAAAACATAACCTGGAAACCATAAAGGGTCTAATTTTTAAATATATATATATATTTAACATATATATATATATATATATATACATATCACATATATTTGTGAGAGGAGCTGAAATAAGCAGAGACACATTTGTCAGAGCAAGTCAAACAGCTGTACATTTTTTCCCCGCCAAATGATGCAATCTGTCATTCATATGATAATGACATGGTAATTTTGGGCATACCATTGGTGGAATAGCGGCCGTGAAATGTGTGGAACATGACTGTGAACAAAGACATCTCACCTGAGGCAAACATGCACAAAAGACATCTCACCTCACATGTATCTCATAATTATTAAATCTAGGAGCCACTGAAAGAGCCAAACACATGTCAAGTCACAAGTTCAGACTTGTCACAAGACATATTTAGAGAGTTTTTTTTACAATATATCAGCACATCTGAAAATAGGTTTTTGGAAAGTCTTAAGTTTAGAGCAGATTTAATCAAAATGTAGGTTTATGACGCTTGTTTTGACACTGTTGCTTGCTGAGTTTGTGCTGAACAAAAGCCTGTCTAACACTTGTGGGGGGAAATGACATGGGTGTTATTTGTAATTAAAAAAAAAAGTCAAGGCATGTCAGGCTACATCAGAGTGTCTGAAATAATCAATACAGAATAAATGATAGTAGTTAACTCATATAGGGAATCATTCATAGAAGTTCATGTAATGTAATGTGGTTCTGATATGACACACACACACACACACACACACACACACACACACACACACACACACACACACACACACACACACACACACACAGTGAGTCAGTTGTACAGTCAGTCAGATGTGAAGGTTACTGGCATAACTGAGGACTGTTGCAGTAACCCGGGGCTTCTTTAGTCTTTCAGTGACTTTCCAACAACATCACATCACACTCTTCAGTAAAGTGCTTTTTACGATGAGTGACACTGATGTGTAATTTTGAGTTTGTGTGGTTTTCACTGTGCACTAATTTAACCTTTAAGGACAGCACCCATGAGCAGCATATTATTAGTATTTTCTATATGAATTAAAGTAAACATGAAAGTTTTGCATTTCATTAGTAAATCAGCTTGTAGAGTCTGAAGGACACAGAATCCAAGGTGTCTGAAGTCCAGTGTGCAGTTTCTACAGTCATTGATGGTTTGTGGTGCTGGTGTTGGTCCACTGTGTTTTATCAAGTCCAGAGTCAACACAGCCCAGATTTTAGAGCTCTTCATGATTCCATCTGCTGACAAGCTTTATGGAGATGCCCAGCAGCTGCCAACAGTGCCAACACTACTAATGACCATCTTATTACTGTGACTGGACGGACCATTTTCCAGACCTGAAATCAGCTTTTATATGAATATTTTATATGAATGAATTGTGACTGAAATGCACTGCGGACATTGTGATGAAAGAGAAGATTCAGTTCATAACACATTAGTGTCTGTAAGTAGTAGAAGAGAGATTTTATTATATATTTTGGCTACAATGCCTTTGTGTAATTGTGCATCAGCTGTGTGTGTGTGTTTGTGTGTGTGTGTGTATTGTCCATTAGCAGACATTACAGTGTGTTTGGACTGTAATGTGTTGGGTGTGGTCAGTGAATATTTACTATGGCTTTTAGTCCAGAGCTCTATTGACCTGTGCTGATGGGTTTGTTTCTGCACCAGTAATGGATTAAACAATGTGTGTGTGCTGCTTCTCCAATGAATTCCTTTATCTTTTACGCATCCATCACATCTAAAACCCCTCCATCTCTCATCACAGTATGGCCTAGATTTACAGAACCTCTTAAAAAATTTAGAATATTGCAAAAAAAAAATAGTTTTTAAATTTATTTATTTTTACCTTTTTTAGTATATATATATATATATATATATATACACACACACTACTCAAAAAAAATAAAGGGAACACTTAAACAACACAACGTAACTCCAAGTCAATCACACTTCTGTGACACCAACATGTCTAGTTAGGAAGCAGCACTGATTGTGAATCAATTTTACCTGCTGTTGTGCAAATGGAACAGACAACAGGTAGAAATGAGAGGCAATTAGCAAGACAACCCCTATACAGGAGTGGTTCTGCAGGTGGTGACCACAGACCTTTTCTCTGTTCTCATCCTTTCTGGCTGATGTTTTGGTGCCTTTTGCATTTTGTCAGTTCTCTCACCATAGAGGTAGCATGAGGCGATGTCTACAACCCACAGAAGTTGCTCAGGTAGTGCAGCTCATCCAGGATTGCAAATCAATGCGAGCTGTGGCAAGAAGGTTTGCTGTGTCTGTCAGCACAGTGTCCAGAGCATGGAGCAGATACCAGGAGACAGGCCAGTACACCAGGAGACATTGAGGGCAACAACCCAGCAGCAGGACTGCTACCTCCTCCTTTGTGCAAGGAGGAACAGGAGGAGCAGTGTCAGAGCCCTGCAAAATGACCTCCAGCAGACCACTAATATTCATGTTTCTGCTCAAACTGTCAGAAACAGACTCCATGAGGGTGGTATGAGATTTTGAGTATGATTCCAAATCCAGACCTCCAATGATTAATAATTTAGATTTACATTGATCATTTTTAGGTTATTTTGTTCTCAATGCATTCCACTATGTAATAAATAAAGATTTTCAACTGGAATATTTTATTAATTGAGATGTAGGATGTGTTATTTTAGTGTTCCCTTTTTTTGAGCAGTGTATATTCTTTTTTGCATTACTGTAGCTCTGAAAATATTTGTTTTTGTTTATTTAACCCTTTATGTTTTGTAAATAGATGCACTAAATTACATTAATATTATTATTTGAAATTGGAGAGAAATGCTGTCATAGTTTATAGAATAAAAGTAAAAATAATAATTTTAATGAAAGTGTATTATTTATTTAATGAAAATTAATGAATAAATACATTTGTTTCAGTTTCATAAATTCAGCAAATCCTCACTAAAATCTGCAGGAAAATGCTATATTTCTGATTGTTCCCTGTAGAGATGATGTGGAGGACAACTAATCATTATTTCAAAGTGTACTGGACATCCTGAATGTTGTGAGGACATTGTGCTCTTTAAAAATATACACGCTTACACCGACCATGGTGTAAAAATAAAAATATACACGCAGACAAACACTGCACACACACACACACACACACACACACACACACACACACACACACACACACACAGTAATAACACTGATTACATTTCACTGTGTTATTACTGCACAGCTTGTGGCCTTGTTTCTGTGTCTTTGTGGGGACCAAACAGAAATGCAGGTCAGATGGGGAATTTTACTGGTCACAACACATTTAATAGCACATTATATACATAGATATGCACCAAATGTATGTATTTATTTTTAAAATGTTAAATTCACTATATAAAGAGTAAGCTTTCATTAAGATGAACATTTTTTTGTTTTTTAAAACTGATCCACACTTTATTTATATTAGAACTAAAATGTCTGTACTAGGTTGTGCTTTGCCAACATTCTGTTTTGGCAGAAACAGTAAGTGTGTATTTAATTTAATATTATTAGCATTGATTAGTGGGGTTCTGGCTACTCATGCCTACCACAGATAAAGGTAGCTCTCTCTCTGTCTGTGTGTGCGTGTGCGTGTGCGTGTGCGTGTGTGTGTGTGTGTGTGTATAAGAATGTTGCTGTGAACGCGGGAGTCATTGATCACTCATTTTGTCGTCCCGTCATCCTGCCAGACTCCACCCACTCCTTCCACACGCCCACCTCCGGTTCCATGGCTTCTCAGAATGAGCCAACACACACGCGTGCACACACACGCACACACAGCCTTGAAATGAAGGAGTGTTTGTTCTTGTTAATTAATTATTTTAATTTTTTTTCCCTTCAATGTCTAATTTATAAGACGAGGTGGTCGGTCTCTCTCTCTCTCTCTCTCTCTCTCTCTCTCTCTCTCTCTCTCTCTCTCTCTCTCTCTGTGTGTGAGAGAGAAAAAGAGAGAGAGAGCAGTGACTGCAGTGATTTTGCCCACTGCTTTGTATTAAAGACAGAAAACCGCAGTACAGACCTGAATAGTTAATCCTGCTCATCCTCTTCTTTTATTTTCTCCTATTCTCCTTTTCTTCCCTTCTCTCTTGTCATCTCCATTTTTCTCATCTGCTCTTCTTTCATTTTCTCTCCACTTCTCTTTCCTCCTCTCTTCCCTCTTCTTTTCTCTTATCATCTTACTACTCTCATTTCTTTTGTACCTCCTCTCATCTCTTCTTCTCTTTTCTCTTCTCTCCACTCTTCTAATCTCCTCTTCTTGTTTGATTTTCTCTCCTCTCCTCTCCTCTCATTTACTCTCCTCTCTTCTCCTCTCATTTACTCTCCACTCCTCTCATTTACTCTCCTCTCCTCTCTTCTCCTCTCATTTACTCTCCAGTCCTCTCTTCTCTTCCCATCTCCATTCTTCTCTCCTTGCTTCTCTTCTTGTCTCCTGTCCTCTCATCTCCTCTGCACTCCTCTCTTATCCTGTCTTCCTCACTTCTCTACTCTGCTCTATTTCTTTCTCTCTGTATCTGTCTATTTGTATCTCTTTCTTTCTCTCTCTCTCTTTCTGTGCAGATGTACAGTAGAAGAAATGTTTTTCTTTGTTCTGCCGATGGAAATGTTTTGAAGTTCTGCTGAAACACAGTGAAATCACTCATTCTCTCTCTCTCTCTCTCTCTCTCTCTCTCTCTCTCTCTCTGTCCTTATCTTCTCTGACTCTCTTTTCTGTCTTTCTCATTTCTCTGTCTTTATCTTCTTTCTCTCTCTCTCTCTCTCTCTCTCTCTCTCTCTCTCTCTCTCTCTCTCTCTCTCTCTCTCTCTCTCTCTGATGTTTATTTATTCAGACATGATGGCCATGTGTTTGTCCTCCTCTCTGGAGTAGAGGAATTGTGGGTAATGGTCAGGGTTAAGTGGTCACCTCTGGGTCTGCTGGGCCCATTACTGCTGTCTCTGAGGGCAGTCGAGCTTTCAGAGCTGAACTGTGGGGTCAGAACCGCTTGGCACTCTCGGACTGTTAGAAATAACGTACAGTGTGATACATCAGTCTGTCTTCAGACAATGTTCTCCTCCATCAGTGACGATGTTCTAGACTGCCCTCCTCTCTTCACACTGTCCACTTCAATAGGTTCCACTGAACATATACCATCTACAATTACAGACTGTAGCCCATCTGTTTCTCTGTGTACTCACCATCTTCTTCAGTGATCAGGATCCCTGCAGGACCACCACAGGGCATGTGGATCATTCCTAGTGACACTGACGTGGTGGTGGTGTCTGAGCTGCTTTGTTGTTTTTAAACACCTCAGTGTCACTATTGGAGTGAAAACCACCCAAATCTTCTGTCCTTTGTCTGATTTCTCATCCATTTTCTGTGTTCTACTGTTCATTCTGCCTTTCTCTATTCTGTGTATACTTTCTCCCCCCCCCTTCTCTGAGTGTCACACAGGCGATTACACGCTTGAAGGAGGGTGTGTGTGTGTGTATGTGTGTGTGTTTGATGGTTTGCAGAGGGCAGGTAGCTGCAGTCTATCTTAAATCACACCCCCACACACTACCAGGCTGAGTCATTGTGGGGGTTTATGGGGGACCTTCGCAGGGCTTTCCTGCAGTGGGGGATTGTGGAAAGAATCTGGCAACCCGCCAGGAATGATGTGTGTGTCACCCTCCCTCGTAATTACAGGATCTCCCGGGGTTCTCACATCACACACACTGGCACACAGACACACACACACACACACACACACACACACACACACACACACACACAGTGCAGCCTTCTGTATTCTTTAAATCATCCACTGTCTCACCTGCAGAGAGAGAGAGAGAGAGAGAGAGAGAGAGAGAGAGGGAGAGAAGGAGAAACAGAGCTGGCAGAGGAAGTGAGAGAAGGAAAGAGATAAGAAGTGGAGTGAGAGAGAGACGGAGAAACAGACAGAGTAAAGGGAGATAGAGAAAAGGGAGAAAATAGGTAGCGAGAAGAAGATAAACAGAGAGAGAGAGAGAGACAGAGACAGAGAAGTAGAGAGAGAAGAGAGATAAACTGAGAGAAGAGGAGTGAGATACAAACAGAGAGAGATAAACAGAGAAGAGAAATATGACATAGAGAAAGAGAGAAGAGAGAGAGAAGAGTGAGAAAAAACAGAGAGAAGAATAAACAAAGACAGTGAGAATAGGAAAGAGATATTAACAGGGAGAGAGAGAGAGAGAGGGAGAGAGAGAGAGAAAGAGAGCAAGAGAGAGAGAGACAGAGAAGGAGAGAGAGAGAAGAGAGATAAACAGAGAGAAATGAACAGAGAAGAGGAATATGACAAACAGAGAGAGAGAGAGAGAGAGAAGAAGAAGAAGAAGAAGAAGTGAGATAAAGAGAGAAGAGGAGAGAGAGATGAAATTGTGATTGAGTGTTGACACAGGTTTTTAAATTGAATTTAAATTGAATTGAAAATGAAAATGAGGAATATTGACAGTCCTGTTGAGTTTGAACATGTTCAGGCACAGTCAGCATCCACCTGCAGCCGGTCCAGCACCAGAACTCTCAGCACACGTCAGCTAATAGACAGGTGAGGAGAGACTGAGCCAGTTTATGAAGATGGAAATGAATTGGAGGGGGATTTATCCAGAACATCAGTCCTGCTTTTTTAGAGGACATGACCAGAGAACCTTTCAGTCTCATCTGAGACATTTATACAGGACAGTGTCCGGATCACTGCACTGGGGCAGGAATAGCACCTCCTGTTGTTCACCAGCACCACTTCCAGCAGGATGTCTCCTATCCAAGTACTGAGTTTCCAAAACAGTTCCATAAAGTCTGACTATAGAACAAAAGCACATTATTAATTACTAGTTTACATTGGAAAGGTTGGTGGCAGACATTAGTTCATTTTGTGATGTCTATACAGATAAAAACATGAAATATATCAGTATCAGTATATTGAATCAAAAGCCCTGTATGATGATATAGTACTGCCAGTTTCTTGCCAATACACAGTCCTCATGTGGCCTGACCCCTAAGTCACAGGTCATACTTAGAGAGAAACCTGTAAGGAAGGATGAGGTTAATAATTACACACAGTGTAATTACACAGGAGTGTTCACTACCGTTAAGACATTTTCTGTTTATGGTCTTGTCACAGGACATAATCCACACACAAGATCAAGTTGACATATGGCTTCTTCACTGTATGATACAGCTTCAATTTACATTTGTGGATTGCACAGTAAGCTGTGTTCACAGACAATGATTTCTGGGAGTGTTCCTGAGCCCATGCAGTGATTTCCAGTAGAGAATCATGCCTGTTTTGAAGGTAGAGTGGTCTGAGGGCCTGAAGATCATGAGCATCCATTATTGACCATCGGCCTTGTACCTTGTGATCAACATGGATTTCTCAAGATTTTCTGAATCTTTTGATGATATAAGCTACTGTAGATAGTGGAATTCATAGTCTTCACAATTTTGCATTGAGGAACATATTTCTGAAATTTATAGATGCATTTTTGGGAAATTGGTGAACCTCTGCCCATCTTTGCTTCTGAGAGACTAAAACTGCTATTTTTATATCCAGTCATGTAACTTGTTTGCAAACTGCTCCTCCATCTGTTTTTTATTAGCACCACTTACTTTTCCACCCTTTTGTTGCCTTGTCTTGAGATGTGTTGCTTGTTTAATGGTTTGTTGTTTATTGTTAATTGTATGTTAGATTCTGTATTTTTGGGCATTTTAAATTAGATTCTATAATCATGGCTTGGCTTCGTTTTGGAAGATCATGAGGGATGTCCAAGACTGCAGGACCTCTTGTTGCTGATGAGTCCAATCCTGGATCTACATCCTCGGTCACAGTGGCTGCAAATGTATATCTGGACAGGGGTGGGAGCAGGTGCATTGTTCTTTCTCCTGGTCCGCTTGTCCTCCAGGCTGGCACGTTTTACTGTCTCAAAGGAGCCAGTTGCCTTGTGGGTGGCTGATCGCCAGATGTAACGGTCAGCAGCAAGCTTGAACCAGTTTTGGGGATTGATATGACACATTTTTAGGGAGGCCTTGATAAGGTCTTTGTAGCTTTTCTGTGGTGCCCCTCTTTTTTGCCACCCAGATGACAACTCCCCATATAACACAATTTTTGGCAGTCGGTGGTCCTTCATCCTTGATACGTGCCCTGCCCATTGTAGGCGAGTCTTGAGCAACATTGCCTTGATGCTGATTATCTCCACCTGCTGGAGGACCTCCACGGATTCTATAATGACATCTGCTATATTATAATATAATCTATTAACCATTTAGAAGCCAACCATTTGTCCTAGTTCATTGTCTTTACTAGACAAACTTCATAAACTTGAATTTCAACCATCCCTTTGTTAAGACCTGTATAAAAGTAATATGCCCTTCTCAGTCACCAGGTGATATACTGTTCTTGCACTTGCCTTCAATTCTCATTTTTACTTGCCCTCACCCACTTCATCTCACCTTTTCCCCGTTGGCTGAGTCCCTGACACCATCTTAAGAGCTGTTCCATTTCTGTATTAACCGAAGTGAAGTGTGTTAAATGAATCTTTGGAGGGGTGAGGGAACCAGTCCACGCTAATGTCCACATCAGAAGTAGTAGAACTTGCCCAGACAGCTTTGCAACGTAATGTAGTTTCCATTCCAGTGGCACAAAACAATGATGGACAAGCTGTTTATAAGTGTAAAAAAATCTTCATAATTCTTAAAATGTCAATATATGTCAATACAGAGAGCTTTGATTTGGTCCAGGATCTATTTATCTGTCCAAGGTTCTCTCAAAAGTCAAAAGTTGAAAGCGGCCTGTTTTGTATTGTCCAGCTAAAGAAACACAGAGTAGACCATATCCGAAACTATTGTAGCATTTGTCTGAAGACACAAATAGTTACATCTGAAGATCTTCTCCAGTTCCTTCATTCCGAGTTCCCATCTGGTTCTGCTGGATCCAGGTTTGTCAGTGATCCAAGTAGACAAAAGCTGTCCAACATGTCATAATTTTCTCCATCACTGGTAAAGTTAGTGCTTTTGTCTTGTCTTCATATTCAGCTGACGTCAGTCTTTTCAGTTTTCTCTGTTAACTTTCCTAACAAGAGCCTTCAGGTCTTCCTGTTGTTCTGCAATGAATGTTGCGTCCAGGGGCGATCCTAGGTTGTTTGGTGCCCTGGGCAAACAACCACTTTGGTGGTTATCAGTGTTTCTTCCAATGATCTTGAATCCATCTTCCTCCAGTCCTGCTTCTCTCATGATTTGTTCAATGTACAGGCAAAAAGGTATGGTGATAGAGGACAGCCTTGTCTGTCTCCTTTGCCACTGATGAACATTTTATTGTCTATCATGACTGTGGCTTGTTGATTAGTGTAGAGATTCTTCATTAAAACAGTTTTCTTGAGGACCGTACATAATTGTGTTTGTATTATCAGTAGATTTATGTACATACTGACGTTTCTGTTGCACGTTTAAGTGTGTACAGTGCAGTTCTACCTTAGAATATTGCCTTTTGAGTTGTCTGTCAGATGTTTTGAGAGACAGGGTGTCTGAAATGGAGAGTGTTTTATGTGTTTGACCTGTCAGACTGTCACAGTTCACTGACAGCCAACCATTCCAGCATATCTTTTTCTGCCATAATAAAAGATTCTCTGCTTCTAGCTCTTTGACTCTTAGGTACTATGGTTGCACACTGCAAAACAATGCACAGCTGTATTGCTCTTCTTTTTTGTTTTTCTGTCAAATTTTTAACCACATACCTCGTCCTGCAGGTTTCGAGATATCAACACTTTTTGACCACATGCAGAATTTCTGTGTTAAGTGGATGTTTGCTGAGTTGTTTCCCATAGGAATGAATGGGATGCAAAGGTTTCACCACCATTGAAATGTAACAGTGATACAAATACACTGTAACACTCAACAAACCAAATGGGCTACCACAGCAACAACACCGGAGACATCATAACAACCACCAAGAATTTTAGTGACCACATAGCAACAGCCTAGCAAATGTCTGGAAGTGGAAATACACGTTTCTAGTTTCAAAATATAGATGTAAGTGAACAGGTGTACTGATGCTGAGGTACTGTGTGTTTTATTTGCAGGATGATGAGGTGGTGCTGCAGTGTTCAGCCACACTTCATAAGGAGCAGCAGAAACTGTGTTTGGCTGCTGAGGGATTCGGGAACAGACTCTGCTTCCTGGAGTCCACCTCCAACTCAAAGGTAACAACCTTCAGGACAGCACACTTTAACATCCAATCATGTCTAATCACATCAAATCACATTGAATCAAATCTAATCTAACTCTCCTTACAAACGATTCGACCAGCTTTACATGTCTGGGCATCACAGACCTGTCGGCTTGGGTTGTTGTAGTAATGACGTAAGCTACAGTTACAACAGCCATGCTGGTAATGTGGCTTCAGGGTTGCCATGTTTAGGGTTTTCTCACAACATAGGGCTATTTTGAATTAATTGTAGTTAAACATCAGCGGTCCTGGGCTGTTTAAAAATGTACCAAAAACTATAATTACACAGAAGAAGAAGAATAAATATTGTTGAGGGTGACACGGTGGCTTAGTGGTTAGCACGGTTGCCTCTCAGCACTGAGGTCTTGGGTTCAAGTCCCCATCTGAGTGGTTTCCATGTTCTCCCCGTGTCTGCATGGGTTTCCTCTGGGGTCTCCAGTTTCCTCCCACAGTCCAAAAACATGGAGATCAGGTGAATTGGATACTCTAAAATTGTCCATTGGTGTGTGTGTCTGTCTCTGTGTGTGTGTCACCCAGCGACTGACTGGTGCCCTGTCCTGGGCTTAGTTGAATAGTGTAATGCCCTGCCCTGCGCCCAGTGAGGGAGTAGGGGACTGACAGCAACCCTCATAAGGATTAAGCGGGTATGATAAAGGATGGATGAAATACTGTTGATGTCTTAGGTAGACTTTTTAATATTAAAAGATGAAGAATAATATTCAGTGGAGGGATCTGAAAATGTAGATTAGAGTAAAAGGAAAATATTATTTTTAATTACAAAAGCTAGTTTACAATTATTTTTTTTTTTTACAAAAACTAACAATTATATTGCATTAATGAAATTACAAAGTAAGATTAAAAAGATTTAAGAGTAATAGCTTCACGAAAAGTCTGTGATTACACACTAGATTTTGGACTAGTTAAGTTTTTGTAGGGCAGCTTTCTGTCAGACAGTGAGCTGGATAATTATTCCGGACCTGTCAACCTTTAACTCTGCTGTGGTGCTCTTCATGGATCCCTGCACTTCTGTTGTTGTGATGCTTTGAAATCTGATTGGAGTGTCTAGACTGTACAAATCAGATTGCAAACCCATTTCAAACCAACTCTAATGTGGTTTAGAGCTGATTTACAAAAATCTGATTTCATGTGATTTTTGGCTGTCCAGTCTTTCAAAGATCTGCCTGGATAAAATCTAGATAGGCCAAAAATCAGATTTGGGCAGTCTGAACATGGCCTTAGTTAAATAATAATCCTAGTGGTGAGATGCTGTTATTCCTGCATTTATGCAGCTTTGTTTAAGTTTAATCCATGTGTGGGAAACATGATAACCAGTTTAAATCAAAACGTTTGTCACATCATGTATACAACTTAAATATATGCACAGGTGAGAGGTGTAGTGACCGGCCTATTGATCACTACTACTAAAGACTACTGACTGGTCATCAGTCTACTGGTTCAGGAGAAGAAGCTGAATTGAAAGGGTTAATGAGGATTTGAGGTTAATAATTGTAGAAGCGAAGAGGTGTGAATGCTTACAAGTGTATAATGACAATCCTCCCGAGTCCTCATTTTAACATCTCATTGAGACGTCACCTTAGATCACTGATCATTATCTTCAATACACTGATCAGTCTGGAAGACAAGGTATATGTACATGCTCTCCTTTTCCAATAAAATTAAAGATGATCTGAATTATGCACCACTGTCTGTGGATCATAATGTGGACATTATGTATCTCTGGTGGTAAATGACAATAATAACAAACGTACTTTGTTGCTGAGTCAGCTAATGCTTCTTTAATAAAGAGGAAGTAAAACAGCCTCCTCAGCAAGCTTTAGCAGAGGACAAGTTCATAATCACACACCTTATCCCTTGCAGCAGGATGAGAGAGGCCGGTTATGCTGATTGATTACTTGGTCTGAACTGATCGATGGTGATTGATTTTTGTGATTGAGCCTTTAGCCTGAGCTATGAAGCTACTAAACAGTGTTCAGTTCAGCGTATGACTGTTCTGAAAGCTTTTTCAATGACTAACTTCTTTTTGCTTATACAGTATTTGGGTTTAGGGCACCAGGCACAGTTAAGTTACATCCCAGATAGCAAAATTTTTCAGTCCCACATCTTGACCTCATCCCCCATTTCATGTGGCCCACTTGCCACATTTATTGATGGTAGTTGGATGGACCGCTCCTGGTTGCAAGATATGGGCCACATGTACGCCAGATTAGGGCCACATATCAGCCAAACACTTCCATATCTCTGCCAGAAGTGGACCGCATCTGTTATGGTACATGTGGGCCAAATGTGTATTTTCAATATAAGGGCCACATTTGGCTCACATGCAGTTTGCCACTCGTCCGTATGCTATCTTGGATCACTACAGGGAGGTATTGGGACACCTGCTCAGTCATTGTTGTCCTTCCATCAATGCTATTAAAAATTTTTATCCTAGTGATTCTCTAGATTGTGGATCATTGTTTTGATTGGATTCAGCCACAATTAGCATCAGGATGGTAGGGATGGTAGAGCCCTTAGCTCATCCTCAACTCCACCAACTCACACCAAAAGTACTGGATGAAGCAGAGAACACAGTTCCACATTGCTCAGGGTCTTTATACACCTCTAGCCCACATCTGGCACTAGACCAGAGAGTCCTATTCTATTGGAAACACTTCTCTGACTAGACATGCTATCTGTACATCTGTGTCAACTGAATGCATGCATTCGGAGGAATGCCCACAAACGTTTGGGCACATAGTATCACTTTTAAAGACATTTCAGACTCTTGACTTCAAATGCCTCTGAGGAGGCCTGTATTAGCTTGCACCTGCCTAGAGTCAGGTACATTACAAGTCATAAGGAGAGTCAACAAATGGGCGGGGCAATTGGCTACCAAACAGATTGGGTGAGAAAATTGGGTAAAAATTTACTGTGAAAAAAAAGTCAGCTGTCTAACTGAAAGCAGAATTCTTCTTCTGCACAGACAGCAGCGTAAACAAAAACAGACAGATGGATAAACAAAAAATAGACTTTTGGAAATGATTATTGATTGTAGCTGCCTGTGTAACAGTTCCTAAATCAGATAGTATTGAGTGTCACTGTTGTGTCGTGAGCTTCTTCTCTGACTCACTGCACTGAGGTTTTACTTAACTGATGAGTTAAATTAGAGAAACACTTAAAGAGTATCACAACAATCATGAATTAGATCCAAATTCTCTTTCTGTTTGCAGAACGTTCCGCCAGACCTGTCGATATGCACGTTTGTGTTGGAGCAGTCGCTGTCTGTCCGAGCCCTGCAGGAGATGTTGGCCAACACAGAAGAGAAGGCTGAAGGGGTGAGTGAGAAATTCACATCTCTGCTGGACCGGACTGGACCAGACTCTAAATACTTTTGGACTGGGCTACAGTCTACTAAGAGCCTGAGATTATTGTGTAGTAGCGCTGCATGTCTAAACCATAACACCTCAGCTAGTCAAGCATTAAAATGACATAAAAAAAACAAAAATTGAATATGGTCTGATCTGATTTATATTCATCTTCTTAGCATTCTGCGATATTTCACCATATTTCTGCCATATTTCACAATTTATCTCAGTTTTAAATAAATCAACACCATTCCAACTACTCATTTATGTCTCATAGGAATGAATGAACATCCCGTCCCCCCTTCTCTCTGTGTTCCTCCTCTTACATTAGTTATCAACCCTTAGCACCAGCCAAGCAACAACCATGCAGCTGTAACCCCACAATAGCAGGTGATAACTACAGTTACTGGAAAACATCTACAATATCTACAGGGCTTAGGATCACCACCATTAAATATGAAGCATCCCAGGTTCTGTTTTTTTTTTTAAAGAAAAGTTGTGCTTCTAGGGCTGCTGAGTAGTACTCTGGTCACCCAACTACACACACACATACAAAGGAGCAATTTAAAGGTGAACACAATTTGTGGATTTATTTCTGAAACAGTTTTTAGTGATTTTAATTTACATTAATTAAAATTTTTATTTAAAATTAATGTAAAGAAATTTACAATAACTGCTATTGTGCACAACTGTACTATAATTAAAATTATAGTAAAGAGCCCCAAATGTAGATCTGATTGTCAATGTGGAACAGTCTTACTGTAGTGGAACTGGTAGAAGAGAAAACTGGGCAGGAGAACACAAGCAGTGTTGCCAAGTCCACTTATTATAAGCAACTTTGAGCTTGTTTTTTTCTAAAGTCACTTGCAAATCTCGTGAGTCGCGGGTTGTGGTTTTTTGGGCATGTTTTTGAATGTGATGTCACTTATTTGGGCTTGTCTTTCTTTCCAAGTGAAACTCTGATTATCTCCCAGTTCCCCATAAGACACCAAAAGACAAGTGATAGGTCATTTGTCCCTTCCAAGACCCTGTTTTCTGTTTATCGCTTCCGCCCAAGTTGACCAGTGACACACTTCCAAACACACACACAGCAGGCAGGCACCCAGGCACAGCCTAGAGTGACGAGGCAGCATAAGAATGAGCTCGAATAAGTGGGGAAAATATGGAAAAAAATATAATAAAGAGTGGGAAAAAGAGAGCTCACTGTAAGAATGGCTCTGACCTCAGATAGGAGATGCAAAATGCACTTATCTTTTGATCAGAGCTTAAAAAATTTTGTTATTCAAAGAATTTAAGTTTTTAAAATAATTTATTAAATAATTTAAATTCAATTCAATAATTTATATAAATTTTTTTACAAAGTGTATTAAAAGTGTTTAGCATAATGTTTGTGTTCTTTATGTATAATGTCATAATAAATATTTACCTTTATACTGTTAAAAAGTGGTGGTTTTATATATATATATATATTCAATAGCTACAGTTCTGCAGGTTTGTATGAAGTAAACAGTGACTATATTATCTACATTTGATGCGAGTTTATATGAGCAAACATGCACACACATACGTCCAAGAGAGAGCGCTGATTCACACCACTATAAACTACAAGAAATTAAAGAAGAGGCTACTTGCACAACCACACAGCAACAGCCTAGCAACCACTTAGCAGCAGCTTAACAACCACATAGCAAGAGGCTAGCAACCATTTAGCAGCTGGTTAGCAACAGCCTAGCAACTACATAGCAAAAGCTTAGCAACCATAAAGCAACAACCTAGCAACCACATAGTAAAAGCCTAGCAACTACAGTACATAGCAACAGCCTAGCAACCACGTAGCAACATCCTAGCTAACACATAGCAACAGCCAAACAACCACATATTAACAGTCTACCAATGACATTGCATCAGGTTAGCAACTATTCACCAACATAAATTTTGTTGTGGCTGCCTGGGATATGAACTAAGGAAAGGCACTGTTCTAGTTTTCTTTGTAGCTGTAATAGTAAGACAAATCAATCAGATAAATGTTTCATTAAACCACTGATAAGTATCACACACTCAGATTCACAGTGTAAGTATTTGCTCTACTAAATAGTCAGTGTCAGTCAGTTCTGCATCTTTCTCTCTCTCTCTCTTGCTCTGACAGTGTTCTCCCCCAGAGGAGCTGACTCAGACCTCATTGTGAGTGTGTATTATGATGGGGTCAGAGGTTGTGTCTGTGGTACTTCAGACTGACTGGAGCCTGAGCGCTCCGGGTTTAAAGAACTGATAATAAGTTCTCCAGAGATTTACAGGACTAAAGTGTCGCGTGTTCCAATTAAATCCAGATTAAAGTGGTTTTCTTTGATTGCTGTATCTGATGGTGTACGTTAGGAATCTGATCTCTGTGTGAAGTGAGCGGAGCAGAAGAGAGCTGGTCTGATATCTGAGTGGGCTTTTGTTGGTGTGTGTAGATATGCTGAGGTGTTAGGATCAGAGTTTAGTTCTGATTTAAAGGAGATCTGTAACATAAAACTACAGCAGCACTCAAACCATTTTGATTCTGTTGTATTCAAATGTCTTAGTGGATTCTATTTTATTCTGAGGTTTTAGTGGATTTTATTCTGTTATATTCTTGTTACACTTTGAAGGCAGGAAGGCAGAAATGTGGACACAAATGCAGATAAGGTAAAATATTTAATAAAGTGGTTAATACAGACATATCACAAGCACATATAAAAATATATACACTAAAGACATGAAGGACTGACCACAACAATAACCAGCAACAAGTCTGAGAGACATAAGGGTATATAAAGGGAACCTGATTTACTCAAGATGGCTGGGAACAGGTGAGGACACTAACCAGGTGGGTGTGATGGGGTGAGGACAAGGGCGGAGACATGGAGCATGACAATTCAATTCTATTTTATTCTAATGTTTCTGGGAATTAAATTCAATTCTATTGTTTTCTACTCTACTGTTTCCTTTACTTTTTGTTTTATTCAGTACTATTCTATGTTCACTATACTGTAATGTGTTTCTCATTTCTATTCATCTTAGTATTCAGTCTCTCTCTCTCTCTCTCTCTCTCTCTCTCTTTTTCTCTGTCACACACACACACACACACACACACACACACACACACACACACACAGTGTTGTATCACTTCTACCATGACTTGCAATTTTTACTTTGGCATCATTCAAATATCCAACCAATTTAATGAGATGTGCAGTGAACGACAGAGAGAGAGAGAGAGAGAGAGAGAGAGAGAGAGAGAGAGAGAGAGA
>BRDA01010661.1:24915-35598 GCA_036984385.1 Crenuchus spilurus
TCTGATCTCTTCACTCTCCTTCCCTCCTCTCCTCCACTCCTCTCCTCTCCTCACATCTCTTCTGATCTCCTCATTCTCCTCTTCTCCACTCCTCTCATCTCCTCTGATCTCCTCTCCTCACTCTCCTCTCTCCTCTTGTCATCTGGTTAGATGTGTTGCAGTTCTGTGTGTTGAGAGATTACAGCACTGATTCTCTGATTGCTCAGTTTTTTGTTGATGGATTAAACAGATTGTGCTGGTCAGCATGTTTGTTGGGAGATTGTATGAGAGAGAGAGAGAGAGAGAGAGAGAGAGAGAGAGAGAGAGAGAGAGAGAATCTGAGTGATCTGAGCTCTCTCACTCTGGTCAGTGCAGTCTGTTATCTCTGCTGTATTTACCCTTCAAGCACATTAACACTGACCCATTCTATTCTGTTCTATTCTACTCTATTGTCCTATTGCATCACATTAGAGTAAGTGATCAGACCTCTTTTGTCTTTACCAGTGTTTTACAGAGACACCAGTGAACTGAAGTGTTAAAGTTATAAAAGTGCTTTGAGATCTAAGTCAGAGCTCATATTTCCCAATAACATCCTGATCCACACTCTGCTGAAACAAGAGGCGTAGCAGCGTTTTTCTAACGAGTAATTAATTCATTAATTAGCTGCCTCTGAAGTGGCTCTTGCAGAAATATATTTGGAGGCGTCTCTGCTGACAGAGTGAAAACTCTCAGCCCAGAAAGGTGAAACGCAGCCGTTTATGAAATAATAGCAGACTAATTGGATCCCCGTGCCAGGCAGCAATTACTCCAATTAAACAAATATTTTTGTTCTTCAGTTGTGCCGGCAGGGTTTCAGGAGCCAAAATACAGAGATATGAGTGAAGGTGTGTGTGTGTGTGTGTGTGTGTGTGTGTGTGTGTGTGTGTGTTTGTGTGTTTGTGTGCGTGTGTGTGTGTAGCCCTGTTCACACATGTAGTCATACATAAAACACTAAAATATAATGAAAATGATATTTTTTATATTCATTCATGGTTCATTTAGTGTGTGTACCTAATGAAATGGCCACTGAGTGTTCTTTTACTATTTCTATTATTAATAATATTATTTTTGTTTTTTCCATGCCGCACAGAAATTCATGATGAAGGTAAGTGTGTGAGAGTGTCTGAACGTGTCATGTGACCATACAGTATGCGCATATGATATTATTATTTATTCACTTATTATGTATATATTATCCGTATTAGCCTTAAGTCTTGTGTCTATTGTATTATCATCATAATGTTTTACATGTAAAACTGTTGACTGTAATCTGCCATAAATGTAATGGACAGTCACGGAGTGGTATTGACAGTCAGGAGAACGAAGCTGTTGTGTGTTAAATTGATCTGGACCTGACACTCGCACTACGTGCTCATCACTGTTACATGATATGGATGCTTCTTCCTTTCAGGATGAACGAGGCACATTATGTCTGGCCTTCTTCATGGCAGATTGTTCACACAGATCTAATTTTTAGCCTCTTAGACCCACATTACAGCACATCTCTCCTCTTTTAGTTAGGTATTCTTAACACTGGATAAAGGTATTGGGACACCTGCTCCTCTGTAATCAAAGGTTTATATATATATATATATATATATATATATATATATTTCTGTATAAATATATATATATATATATATTTCTGTATAAATATGACCTAAAACATCATCAGCACGAATACTAAACAGGTTTAACTGAACAAAACAACAGGCTATGACAGAGATTAGACAGACTACAAACCAAAATGAATCGCACAGGACTTTAAACACACTAGGACATATAAAGGAGAGCTAATCCTAACAAATAATGAGACACAAGGCCAAAAACAGGACTCAGACAGGAAGATATGACCAAATAAGGACACAGGGAGTGAGGAGCATGAGCAGGAAGCAAGCCGTCCTGGCCTAGATGGAGCAAAACAGGTGCAAACCATGATACCACCTCTCAACCGTCCACAAAACATTCTTCCAATAGCCTTTAGACTGACTTTAGATTGCTGTCCAAACTCTTTAGAGATGGTTTTGTAACTTCTTCCAGTCTGATGAGCATCAATAATTCTTTCTCTGAGCTCCTCAGAAATCACCTTTGTTCATGCCATGATACACTTCCACAAATGGGTTGTGAAGTGCAGACTTTGATAGCTCCATGTTCTTTAAATAAAACAGGGTGTCCACTCACACCTGATTGGCATCCTATTGATTGAAAACACCTGATTTTAATTTCACATTCAAATTGACTGCTAATCCTAGAGGTTCACATACTTTAGCCTCTCACAAAAATGTCATATTGGATCATTTTCCTCAATAAATAAATGACCAAGTATAATATTTTTGTCTCATTTGTTTAACTGGGTTCTCTTTATCTACTTTAGGACTAGAAAATCTGATGATGTTTTATTATTTATGCAGAAATATAGAAAATTCTAAAGGATTCACAAACTTTCAAGCACCACTGTATGTGCTGTAGATGGTAGGATATTAATGTACATCTTTCTGGATACAGAGTTTTTTTTCCTTTGTTTATAGCTTTCTTTAACTTGTTTGAGTATATTAGACAGCTTATCTGCTTCAAAATTAATGTGATATTACTGAACAGACTGATTCCAGACTACTTTCACTTTCAGACCACTGTTGTATGTGCAGTCTGTATATGTCTGTATGTTCTAATCGAAGAATCTCTCTCTCTCTCTCTCTCTCTCTCTCTCTCTCTCTCTCTCTCTCTCTCTCTCTCTCTCTCTCTCTCTCTCTGTGTGTTTGTGTGTGTGTGTGTTTTAGACAGCACAAGGTGGCGGCCACCGGACTCTTCTTTATGGTCATGCTGTGTTACTCAGGCACTCCTACAGTGGAATGGTGAGTTAATTGGACACTGTTAAATTAAAGGGGAACTGATCTTTCTATGCTCCCCCCATAAATGTACTATTTGCAAAACCTATTTCAAAGAGTAGTGATGTTCCTTTGTGAGATATGTCGTCTTTTTGTTTAATTGTTGATCAGTATGACTGAGATATCCAGTAGAATATTTCATTTGTAAATCAGCTCCTAGAGTCTGAAGGTGTCTGAAGTCCAGTGTGTAGTTTCTGCAGCCTGTGATGCTCTTCATGCTTCCATCTCCTGACAGGCTGTATGGAGATGCCCAGCAGCTGCCCACAGTGCCAACAGTACTACTGACCATTATATTACTCTGACTGATTGTAGCTATAAGTCATACTGATCAACATTAAAACACCTGAAATATGTCACTTATGTGTAAGAAATACTAAGTACTAAAGTTTTAACTCAGTAAACATATGTAACGTCACTGGTTACTTCAGATATTAAAGTGTATTGTAAGATTTTAATCGGTTTAAAAATTTACCCAGGCCTCCGTATCACAACAAAAAGTTCATTTTCCTTTATTCTTCTGCTTTTTGCAGTATCTCTGCTGTCTGTCCACCTCTCGCTCGTCCACAGATAAACTCGCATTCGATGTGGGGCTTCAAGAGGACACCACAGGTATCTTTTCTCTGAAGGTCATCTTCTAGACAGAGCTTTATTTCGGTTAATTAAACATCGCTTTTTTATTTTTGATTTGATTAAACGCCTTTCACATCCAAATTGCCTGAAAATTATGTTTATTTATTATTTAATATTTTTTGTTTTATTGTTAGACTTTCCTAAATGATTACTCTTGCATTTAAAATAGTCAAAGTTAAAACAAATATCTCAATTTTGTAATTTTTCATTTTTTTGTATAATTTGAAAATGCCCATTGTTCTTTACATTGTGTGTAAATAGTCAAGGATGGAAAACTGGGTCAGAACCTCTCAGATTCAGCACCTGTATGACTGGATAGCAAAACTAATCTATGGTGCCTTGACTTCACAACTTCACGACTTGAAGCCACATAGGACAGAATCAATCAACCAACCAACCAACCAACCAACCAATCAATCAATCAGTCAATCAATCAATGAGTCAATCAATCAACCAACCAACCAATCAACCAACCAGTCAAACAATCAATCAATGAGTCAATCAATCAGTCAATCAGCAAAATGCCTTGAGGGTGACCCTGATTTTTAATGTATCCACAGTACACTGGGATTGAAAGAGAAAATAAAATGACATTTAATTAACTATAATTAATATACTTATCATGGAAAATGAACAAATTAAAACATTTTAAAAAAGCTTTTATAAAGCAATGAACATTAAATATAAAATAAGTAATTTTTTAAATAACTAAAATTTAAATCAAAAGAAGAATATGTTTAAAAAGGACACAAAAAATAAGTTTAAATAAAATTACTGAAAAACATTAATAAGCATGATAGGAATAATAAACAAAATAAATAAACTACAAATTAAACAATAAATAAAAAACTAAAATGAATGCATATATAACAGTCTAGTGCAGCATTTAATGCAGTAATTTATTTACTGTACTTAACACATGTATGATGCATACAGCTCATGTCAGAAAGTCTTTATCCTCATTAATTATGACTTCATGTCTTGAATGTGTTTTTGTGTTTGTGTTTATGTTGTTATTTGTGCTCATAGGTGAAGCCTGTTGGTGGACGATACACCCCGCTTCAAAACAGAGGTCAGAAGGTGAGAAGGTGCGTGTAGGTGATGATCTCATCCTGGTCAGTGTGTCCTCAGAGCGTTACCTGGTGAGTTCCTACAACTTTGAGTATATTACAGAACATGTATAACAATAAATTATAAAAAAACAAAAAACAAAAACAAAACAAAACAAAACAAAACAAAAAAAAAAAAAAAAAAAAAAAAAAAAATATATATATATAGAATGTTTATGAACTGTGACCCTGATAAGGATTAAGCGGATGTGGTAATGGATGGATGGATATTTATGAAAAAGGTCATAATTTAAATAAAAAGGGAAACTTTTTTATTTTATATTAATTACACATAAAGTGAGATGATTCAGCCTTGTTGTGTTTAATGTTAATCAGCATGACTTATAGCTCAGATGATGATATGTGATTGTGAGCTTGAGTAAATGACTATAAACTGTATAAATACTACAACTACAACTGCCACATTCCTAATATCAACACTCCTGATCAGAGACAATGTCAGTCTTAATTTATGGGAAGATAAAATCCATCAAAAAATAAAAATTTTGGGAAAAGGTTCCTTTTTGTTTAAAATTTAATGCAAAATTCATTACACATAAAGTGACATATTTTAAGTCTTTTGTATGACTTATCAGAAATCCAGTAGAATATTTAATTTGTAAATCAGTTTCTCAGAGTCTGAGAGACAGAATCCAAGGTGTCTGAAGTCCAGTGTGCAGTTTCTGCAGTCTGTGATGGTTTGAGGTGCTGCAGTTGGTCCACTGTGTTTTATCAAGTTCACACAGCCCAGATTTTAGAGCACTTCATGCTTCCATCTGCTGATAAAGTTCATGGAGATACCCTGGAGCCTCCCACAGTGCCAACACTAATACTGACCATCACAGTACTGTGACTGGTTGGAGCTCATACTGTCATACTGATCAACGTTAACACAAAATAGGCTGAAATATGTCACTTTATGTATAATGAATATAAAATATATGTGTTTTTATTATTATTAATTGAATAATAATCGCTTCTAAGAGTTTAAAAGTTGCATAGTATATCTGAGGCCTAAACTGAACATGTTTGGTGGCCCCAGAACTGCTAATACAGTCCCACTGTCGTAGCTGCTCCAACACACCTGATTGTGTTCACTGGCTAATTACGAGGAAGGCATTAATGAGCTGAGTCAGGTGTGCTGCTCTGTTTGTGTGGGTCTCCAGGGCAGAGACTGAAGCTGTGTAATGATGAGCTTTTCAGTGTGGAGTTGAAAGAGGAGGAAAAAGACTGATTCTTAAGGGCTGAGTGCTGATTGCTCATTCAGATCTTGTTTAAAATGAGCTCATTATTGCTAGCCCTCTTCTTCTGTATTCTCCACACTCTTTCACATTTCTCCATCTCTCTTTTCTCTCCTCTTATCTCTCTCTTTTTCTAGCATTTGTCATATGGAAACGGAAGTTTGCACGTGGATGCAGCCTTTCAGCAAACCCTGTGGAGCGTAGCGCCAATCTGCTCTGGGAGTGAGGTCGCTCAGGGTGAGAGAGAGTGCCTATCTCAGAGAGAGGTGGCACATGCTTTCTATCTTACATCACTCAAGGAGAATCTACCAGACAGACACTTCCCAAATGAGTGACATTCTGGTTATTACACAGTCATATCAGAATAATATTACCACCGGCCTAGTAGTGAATAACCACCCTTGGCCAGGAGTGTTTGCTCAGTGGTCATCCCTGACACTTTCCTGTTCATTATAGAGGTTAACTGGAATTGTTGGCATCTTTGGCCCATGGGGCACCACACCATTCTCATTAAAACTTCACTACAGCAGCTTTAAAACATCCCACAAAGTTAGTAGTTTCTGAGATGCTGCCTCCACCATGCTTCACCTGGTACCCTATTATCATGGACATCAGTCACATCACGTCCTCTGTCCATGGTGATAATTTTACACTCTGATACAACTGACTGGTGTGCTCACTTATTTATACATTCAATAAACTCTGTCATGTGACGTATTGGGCCAAACCAGGGGTAATCATAATGTTCTGAAATGACTGTATATATTATTTTATTCACAGTCCAGGGCAATTTTCTAGAAGTGACCAATATTGGTTGTATATCCACATTTTTATGGGATTATGACATGGAAAGGGTGGTTTCATTTATAGTTTAATATTTACATTTACATTTACGTCAGAGTGATGTACAAAAGTGCTTTGTTTACATTAAGAGAATCATTTCAGGCAGTACAGACAGGTTAGAGGCCAAACCACTGTTAGTTCAAACAATACAAAACACTTACTAATACCTAGACAGAAGGAAAGATACACAATTACACACAATATAAAAGCATTAAAAACATTACAATAAGTGTTTTTAACTATTGCTGGCTTAAGTGTTTGACAAAGAGATGGATCTTCAGTCTGCAGTCTTCGGTGAAAGTTTGTTCCACCACCTCGATACTAGGTATTGATGCTGGTCTTCCACATGTCTTGAAGGATGGCGGGTCAAGCCAAGCAGTACTGGAAGCTCCAAGGGATTGATGTGGAGTCAAACGATAAATCTGAGTCAATTATGACACAAGATTTTTTGTTACTAAACCAGGTGTAACAGTGAAGTTATCCAGATTTAAACTTAAGCCTGATCATTTATTTCTTGTGATCTTTAAGCTCAAAAGAAGAACCATTCTCTGTCAATATTAAATACTGTTTCACCATAGTAAGAACCCTTGAGGAACCATCTTTTTAACCAAAGTAATCAGACCATTCATCTTTTTCAACCAGTACTCACACTCATCAGAGTAATCAGGTTCACTCATCAATCCATAATGAGGGTTCTCCCAGGGTTCTGTGTTAGATGCCGTTTTAAAAAATGTAGAACCATAATTCAAAGAACCATGTAGCTTGATGCCTGTTTACATATCTCTTCTCTGTGATGAAAAAGTTTTAAATGGTTCCTCACAGTTTCTTTTTTCAATATTTCCAGAATCCTTTTTGCCAAGTCTGTGATTAATCAAACAGTGTTACTTTTTGTTTGGTCCCTCTTTTTGTTTCAGGCTTCCTGATTGGTGGAGATGTCTTGCGGTTGTTGCATGGCCACATGGACGAGTGTTTGACTGTTCCGTCAGGAGAACATGGCGAGGAACAGCGCAGGTCAGTACAGCAGACTTGTCAGTACTATAGTGTGTTCTAAAACTGCAGACTGTATAAAATAGCCCACTGTGTATATAGGGAGTGGAAAAAATAATAAAGAGAGAGAAAAAACACAAACGAAATAATGACACAACCAGGATTTGAACTGGTGCTTTGGTGCCATATAAAATGGTCTTTAAAAACTTGAATTAAAGTGTGCCAGGTACATGTGCCACACATGAACTGGGCAAATATCACCAAAACAATGGGCTTGAATGTGCCAGGTAACCAGTTAAGATCTGTCCTTGGAGAAGAAACCCTGGAGGTGAAGAAACCCTGCCAGGATCCCGGGGGAAGAGAAGCCAGGCCAGGAAGCAGATTTACAGGCAGACTGGGATCATCTCCTGTAGGGGCAGAAACCTTAATGGGAAGCCCAGGATAACAGCTGAAGTCTTTGTGGTCAACTCATTTAAGACAGACGTTAGAGTGTATGGGGTGGGGATGGATGGAGTGTGGTTCGTTTTTTGTGGCATTTGTTAATAAAATATAATATATTTTACGCTGGAGGGGTTGTTTGCCCAGGGCACCAAACAGTCTAGGACTGCCCCTAATGACAGCTAATGAACCAGACACAGCTGCCATTTATAACAGCTAACGACATAAATGAGTGAACCAGTCACAGCTGCCATCTATAACAGCTAATGACATAAATGAGTGAACCAGTCACAGCTGCCATCTATAACAGCTAATGACATAAATGAGTGAACCAGTTACAGCTGTCATCTATAACAGCTAATGACATAAATGAGTGAACCAGTCACAGCTGCCATCTATAACAGCTAATGATATAAATGAGTGAACCAGTCACAGCTGCCATCTATAACAGCTAATGATATAAATGAGTGAACCAGTCACAGCTGCCATCTATAACAGCTAATGGCATAAATGAGTGAACCAGTCACAGCTGTGAAAACTGACAACATCAAATAATAGATGTATCTGTATTTAAAAATGACCAGTTAAAGTTGAATAGTATTCCCGCAAACTTGTTTTGGTTGGCATGTGTATGTGCATGTATGGCAGCAGCTCAACACAATACAGATCACATTGTAACACAATTGCAAAACACCTGTCTTTCTCTTCTTAGTAAGTAGGCCACAGGTTACCTCTCCACCACCCTGTAGAAGGGATGATGTCTTAGACAGAATGGGTGCTGCTGTGATATTCCCTGTGCATTTACACTGTCCTCGACCAGCTGTAATAATTACAGCCCCACCTGGCCTCCATGGGCCTCCACAACACAGTATGACCCCAATATCTCTCTCCACTTACTGCAGCAGCTACTTTTAGCCCAACACAAAGCCACTTTAATTACTGTACAGCAAGATTAGCAGCTCTCACATCTGCTCTACAAGGCTGTACAAGGGGTTTTAGCCTGAAGCTTTGAAGGTGGAGATCAAGAATCAAGAATTTGGTTGTCTTTCAGTGCATAGGCTGCTACAGTGAAGCCAAATACACATATACAGCTGCAGAATAACAACACAGCACTTCAATTTACCACAGTATGAGTGACATAGACCTAGACTAGGTCTATGAGTGACAAATCAAAAAATGTCTTGGCCTATCGAGATTGTATCCAGATTGTTATTTGATAGGCTGGACAGTCCACATGAAACCAAATTTTGCTAATCCAGTCCACATTTGGAGCTTGTTTGAAATCCTATAACTGATCCTATAACCGATGCTCAAATCAGAATTTAAAGTGTCTTTTGTGACAAACAACAACCATGTCAAATCCAGAGTGGAAGTTTTACAGCACTGCTGTGAGGATTTGATTGTACTCTGCCACGAGACCATTGAGATCTTCACCCCCAACTCCACCAACACATCCCAAAAGTACTGAATGGAGCAGAGAACACAGCTCAATGCTGGGGGCTTTATACCCCTCTAACCCACCTGGTGTTGGACATGGTGCCAGCAGGTTCATGTTTAGTTTTATTGGCAGTACTTCTCTATAAGCTACGTGTGCATTTGTACAACTTAAAGTAACTGCATACATTCATTTTTGGATGTCCACAAACTTTAGGACATGTAATGTAAAGTCTCTAGAAAGGTTTACTGTAGTCACAGGTTCTTTTGGGAAGACTTTACAAAATGTTGGGACATTGCAGTGAGGATTTGATTGTGTTCAGCCATGAAAGCTTTATTGAGGTCAGGTTGATTCGTTCTGGATCACAGACGGCACTCCAGAACATCCTTTTCTTCTCTATGGAGGTTATATAAACTATGTAATGAATGGGTGACCTTAAAGAGTAGCAGCAGTGAAGGCCAGCAGATTGTTGGTTGTGGATGTTTGTGTTGAAGCTGAAAACCACTTTCTCTCAGGTCTCTGAGTTCTTTCTCAGTACAGCTTCACTTTCATTGAGCCTTGAAGGTTTACTTGGATAACGTTTCTGTCCACAGGCCTTGAATATTGTCAGACTCAGAATGCAAATTAACTTGTTTAATAGTCTCTCTCTCTCTCTCTCTCTCTCTCTCTCTCTCTCTCTCTCTCTCTCTCTCTCTCTTGGAGACTCAAAATTTTCTGTCGATGTCTGTCCTCTCTCTCTCTCTCTCTCTCTCTCCCTCTCTCTCTCTCTCTCTCTCTCTCTCTCTCTCTCTCTCTCTCTCTAGGAGTATGTTATTGACGAACGTGTTGTGAATGTTCAATGTATTTGGAGACTCAAAATTTTCTGTCGATGTCTGTCCTCTCTCTCTCTCTCTCTCTCTCTCCCTCTCTCTCTCTCTCTCTCTCTCTCTCTCTCTCTCTCTCTCTCTCTAGGAGTATGTTATTGACGAACGTGTTGTGAATGTTCAATGTATTTGGAGACTCAAAATTTTCTGTCGATGTCTGTCCTCTCTCTCTCTCTCTCTCTCTCTCCCTCTCTCTCTCTCTCTCTCTCTCTCTCTCTCTCTCTCTCTCTCTCT
>BRDA01010661.1:46486-59442 GCA_036984385.1 Crenuchus spilurus
ACAGTTGTAGTAGGTCCCTGAACCAAATCGGACTCTATTTCATTTGGACTCTGTCTTGTCCCAGTCTCAGGATGAGAAAGTTGTCTAATCCAATGTTTGTGTCTGAGGTAATATCTGTTCTCTGATTGGCTAATACAGTGATAAATACAGTGATAAATAATAATCATTGTAGACTGTATATTAATGATTGTTTTTTTTTGTTTTTTTCAAAATGTATAATGGAAAGTAATAATATTTAAATATATCATGTTCTAGTCACTAGAATCTAGTGCATCTCCAAAAATATAACAATATGGTGAAAAAGGTTTTTATTGTTCATAATTTGTAATTCAAAACAGTAAACTGCCATATATTTATATTCATTACATGTAATATGACTTATTTAGGTCTTTGTTTTTATGTTAATACTGTTTGAATAGTAATTTACTAATAAATATTCTAATAATTTCTGATTTTATAAGCTATAAGACATCTGATCAACATTAAAACACAAAATATTTATATTTCACTTTATATGCATCTTTTTTAATTAAATTATAAACATCAATGAACTTTTTCACCAGGTTCAATTTATTTATGTCACATTATATTTGTTATATATTTTATTATATATATATATATAATTATATTTATTATATATATTATATATTTATAATTATTACCTGAATTTCCCGCAAGGGATTAATAAAGTATCTATCTATCTATCTATCTATCTATCTATCTATTTATCTATATCATGTATAATAAATTACAAATGAGTTAATTTTTGAATATTGTTTGTATGATAAAAAAATCTGGCCTTGGTCTTGACTTGACTAATTAAAGTCTTGGTTTTGACTCACTCAGATGCCACTGTGTGTGTGTGTGTGTGTGTGTGTGTGTGTGTGTGTGTGTACAATACACACATGCACACACATACACATAAACTATATACTTTGTATACTGCAGTTTACATTTTGACAATGTTTATGAAAATAAGCACATATTTGCACTGAAATGGTGTTTATATCATTGGTAATGGCTCATTTTCTGAAACGTTAGCTGGGTGTTTGCAGCTCTTCATAAATATGCAAATAACAGATATTTTTTATTTCTCCTGGAGAAAAGAGGCTTAATGTGAAGTCTATCAGAGTGAGACATGCTTTAGCCGAGCCTGTCTCTATTACAGATTTACTCTGTTACTGTAATGGAAACTCTCTCTCTCTCTCTCTCTCTCTCTCTCTCTCTTTGTGTGAGTGTGTGTGTACCTCTCTGACTCTCTCTCACTCTCTCTCTCTCTCTCAGGGGTTTGGACACTCTAAGTAAAAAGGGAAAAACCTCTATGCTGGATCTGCCCATTGAGTCAGTCAGTCTGAGTTTGCAGGATCTGATTGGCTACTTTCAGCCACCGGACGAGCACTTAGAGCATGAGGACAAACAGAATCGACTCCGGGCCTTGAAGAACCGGCAGAATCTGTTTCAGGAGGAGGTCTGTAGAAGTGAACTGTACTGTTGTTTTAAACCTGTATGGTATGTAGAGCTCAAATGGGCACTGACTATAGACACAAGGAGGTGGGTTAAGCCCTCTATACTGATGTGTGTGTATGCTGGACTGAAGTGGACAATTGTATTAACCTTCTATTAAGTTTTCCACTCAGAAGCCATTTCTGTAAAAGCCCTCGAAACACTACGACCCCATCTCTCTCTCTCTTCATCTATAACAAAACAGCAACAGACTTACTTATGAAAATGTGTCTGTATGCTGTGTCAAAGTCTTAGCCTTCTGATCCTTTAAAGCCATTAATCTCAGCAGTAAGTCAGATATATGTATATATACTGTATAGGAAAGTGTCAGAGATCACCACTGAATGAACACTATTAGGTAGATGGTCATAATATTTCTGATATGACTCTGTAGAATAAATGTAAATAAACATAAATACATTAAAAAGTAAAACAAGACAAATAATACTGGACTGACATTAGAAGAGGTGTTTCAGTTTTAGGCATCAGCTGATGGCGAAATATGTCAAACCATGTTGTTTACTCTGAAAATACAGAATATTGATCTTAAAGACTTGTGCTGGTATTCAGCCAGATGTTTTGGTGAAAGTTCATCAGGAATGGGAGAAACACTCCAGGATGGTGGACAGCATATCCAACAGATTCTACAGCCCTTATGCTCAATATTCTGCAGTTTTAACATCAGAATGAATGAAGTTACGTTAGCCTGAAGCTCACCACTGTTTTTCTGGTGAAACTCTTGCATAATTTCATGTCACACACCTGCCATCACATCTGTACAACTGAAGCTGAATCCAAGATGGCTGCCATGTTGGTGACATGGCCTAACAGGTTTTCCGCACAGTTTTTGTCTAAAATTTGATCACTGCCTTCACATCTGTACAACTGAAGCCAAATCCATTCCAGATGGTCAGGTTTCCTCCAGAGCAAGTCTCTACATCTGGATTACATGGATGTGTCCTTACTTTTGAGACACCCTGTATATGGAAAGAACCAAAGTAGAGAGGAAAATGAAGATGTCTGCAGCTTTGGGTTGTTAGGTTGTATGATTCAGGTTAAAATAAATAAATACATAAATGTAGTGACTGAAACAGAGCAAAACAAAATAATGTATCATCAGAGGTAAATGATTAACAAAAGAAGTGGCCATCAGTCTAAATCTAGCAAATATAACTCTGTCCTTTTCCAATTGTCTGGTGTGTGTGTGTGTGTGTGTGTGTGTGTGTGTGTGTGTGTGTGTGTGTGTGTGTGTGTGTGTGTGTGTGTGTGTGTGTGTGCTGTAGGGGATGATAAACCTGGTGCTGGAGTGTATCGATCGTCTGCATGTGTACAGCAGCGCAGCTCATTTTGCAGACGTGGCAGGACGAGAGGCAGGAGAGGCCTGGAAGTCCATCCTCAACTCCCTCTACGAGCTGCTTGGTGAGGGAGATCCTTACAGTACCCTCAGGGCTCCATGCATTAAGCCTTTAACTGCAGGCCAAAATTCAATACAACTTTATTGTCATTATACATATACGGTTCGGGCTGCTTCTCTTATGCATAAACATTGAGATCACAATTGAACAAAAGTGTACATACGTGTGTATAATGATGTGCAAAATGTGCAATTTGTGGCACTTTTTAGAGTCAGTCTTGTGTACGATTGTATAATAATATACAGAAGACATCTGAGCCAGGTATGGATAAGGATCACGCAGATCTAAACTTGATTTGCTAACATAACCATCATTTTTCTCCATCTAAATACAGTGTTATAAGTGCAGTACAGTGTGGGCACCTCCAAATGTAAAATATTATATAAACAATATTGATACAGTTCATTTTTGTTCAAAATTCTATTAAAAACAGGAAAATTGTCATATATTTTCATTTATTACACATATCCATTACACATAATGTGACATATTTCAGGGCATTTTGTTTGTTATTTGAATAGTCATTTACTCACAATGAAATATTCTAATAATCCATCCATTTCTATGAGCTATACGTCACACTGATCAACATTAAAACAAAAAAGAGCCTTAAAATATGTCTCTTAATGTGTAATGAATATAAAATACAATCCAGAACTTTTTCACAATATTCATTTTTTAGATGCTCTGCCAATAAAATAAGACTAAACATCAACCTGTTGGCACCATGTCTAATGCCAGATGTGGGCTAGAAGGGTATAAAGCCCCCCAGTATTGTGGAACTGTGTTCTCTGCTCCATCCAGTATTTATTGGATGAGTTGGTAGAGTTGGGGATGAGGTGGCTTGCTGGTCATCCAATATACAGTGGTAACCCTATACATGTAAAACTGATTACTCTGTGTCAGTCGGCCAATATACAGTATACTTTAATATGCTAAATAATGTGTTTATATGGGTTTTTTTTAAACATAAACATGACGACGACAGCGCTCGTGTAGGCTGGCCGCTGAGGAGAGGGAGACCGACGGTGCTCGTGTAGGCTGGCGGCTCCATGTTTACACTTATCATGTGAAAAGCAAAAGTAAAATGTGTCTAAATTTCTTGTTTACTACCTTTTGCTACCTTAGCGTCGCTTTCAACAGGCACTTTCACTTTCACAGGACAGCGGTCAAAGGTATTGACTGACCTCTTCTTCTATGGTAGCATCTAGGGGATGCTACGACTGCAGCACCCCTAGCGGTTTGGCATAGTTGAAGAAATTTACGCTACTCGTTAGCTGGAATATTACTCGTTACCTGGAACAAAAATATTCCGAGATCTCGACTCGTTACCTGGAATACTCGTTAGTAGGGATGCTCGTAAGTAGGGTTACCACTGTATTGACCTCACTAACACTCTTGTGGCTGAATGCAATCAAATCCTCAGCATGCTCCACAATCTAGTAGAAAGACTTCCTAGAGTAGTTTACATTCGCGGCTGCCGCTTGGCACTCTCCCTTCCCGAGTCACAGCTCTATTCCGCTGTTTAACTGTCTTGAGAGCCCTCACGCGAGATAGTGCCACATGACACAGTCTATGTGGTGGGTTAGTGACGTGTGACAGCAGCAGCAGTACAGTTTTAGTGCTAACCAGCTCCCCTTTTAGCTCAAACTTGTGAAGTTACACCGTAGTCGGGTTGGATCGAGGTCGGATCGCGTTGAACCGCACCCAAGTTTGTTTGGGACTGGACCAAGACCACCTCCTCTCGCGGGTCTCTGTACGGTTTGATCCGCACCCGAGTTCCATTACTGTTTTCACAAAACAAACCGCACCAAGGGAGCAAACAAACCAGAGTTCGTTTTAAATGGACCAAACAGTGTTGGTGTGAAACGCTCTTAGACATAAAACTAAGGACAAATAGGCTAACATGTGTTTGTGAAGTTGTGATGTAATAGTTTCTTTTCATGTACATCATAAACGTTTCACAGAAATGTTGCTTATATGAGTTTAGTTCTGGAGCCAATGGGTTTTAAGCTTTGATCTAATAAAAGTATTGAGTTGAATAAAAACCTTTTGTGAGGAATAACAGCCAATTGGTGGCTCATTTTAAGAGGGCTTCCATGTTACATAACACACTACTAATACAGTTGTTTAAAAACACAAAAGTATGATTTGTCTGATTAATCAGGAAAAAAAAGCAAAACAAAACGACGGAATACTTGATTACAAAAATATTCGGTAGTTGCAGCCATACTGTACTGTTGTATCAGTTTTCTAGATGTGAGATTTAAATCTGGAGTCTGTTAATTTTGTCTCTGAATATGACACTAACATGAGGTTTGAATAAATTGATTAATCAGAAACAACTGTGAGATGTGAGATTTCACTACAATGTGTACTATTACACACACTGTCTGAATATTCCACTGTCAAAAGGGTCCTTCACATAATTACTGCTCGCTGAAGAGTAAAGAGCTTGAGTAGTCATTTCTCTCTCTCTCTCTCTCTCTCTCTGTCTCTCTGTCTCTCTCTCTCTCTCTCTCTCTCTCTGTGTATCTCTCTCTCTCTCTCTCTCTCTCTCTCTCTCTCTCTCTCTCTCTCTCTCTCTCTCTCTGTCTCTCTCTAGCTGCTCTGATCAGAGGTAACAGGAAGAATTGTGCTCAGTTTTCTGGATCGCTGGATTGGCTGATCAGTCGCCTGGAGAGACTGGAGGCCTCATCAGGTATGTACTGAATATGACCTTAAAGTCTGTTTGGTGGCCACATTATTTCAATATTCCAAGCTGGGGACACGTTTAGGACATTATCACCACCTTCTTTTATCTACACTCATCTACTTGTACCAGCACAACACACACTAACACGCCACCACAACATCAGTGTCACTGAGAATGATCAACTAGCTCTGTGGGGGTTCTCCTGACCATTGAACAAAGTATACACAGAAACAGATGGACTACAGTCTGTACAAAGTGCACCTACAGTACATGGTCATAAATGGACAATGAGTATAGATTCAAAGAGGTGGTCTTAATGTTATGGCTGATTGGGGTACCATCTATATTGTCTTTATATTAGATATTCACCTTTGGACAGATTTGTTGATGGGGGCGGGCCTACCACCCCCGCAGCTCTAGAACAAGCAGCAGTGGGGCTTCTATGTACATGTCATCAAGCTGATTGACTCGAGGCACAAAGCATGATGAAGGAAATGTATCCTGAGGATGCATGAATGATCTACTGTTATCATGTGTTTATCATATAAAATCATACATTACAAGATTAGAATATGATGAAAAAGTTTGTTTTTGTTCATAATTTAATTCAAAAAGCTAAACTGTCATATATTTTATATTCATTACACATAAAGTGACACCTTTCAAGTGTTTTAATGTTTTAATGTTGATCAGTATGACTTATAGCTCCTATCAGTCACAGTAATTAAGATTAAGTTTAAGATTAAGATTAAGATTAAGATCAACCAATTTAGCCAATGTGATTTTTCACACAACGGAATTTGACCTCCGCATTTAACCCATTCATGCAGTGAAACACACGCACACACACTAGTGAACACACTAGGCTCAAGGCCACTTCAGTCATGTCCTGTCTGGGGATCGAACCGGCGACCTTCTGGTGACAAGACAGGATCAAATAATATGATGGTCAGTAGTAATGTTGGCACTGTTGGCAGCTGCTGGGCATCTCCATAAAGCTTGTCAACAGATGGAAGCATGAAGTGCTCTAAAATCCGGGCTGTGTTGACTTTGGACTAAACACAGTGGACTGTATCATCACAGACTGTAGGAACTGCACACTGGACTTCAGACACCTTGGATTGTGTGTCTCTCAGACTCTAGGAGCTGATTTACTAATGAAATGAAAAAGACGACACTAAACAGGCCACATTTTTGTTTTGTTAAAAAAATAAAAAAATAAACCATTCAGTTCTACATCAAGTCTGAATCCATCTAGCGTCTGCTCGAGGCATTAAAGGACATCAAGTACTACATGAACCAAGAGCAGAAATCAAACAAACCTTATGTAACAGTATGACTAGCTCTCATGTCTTTACATGTAGAAATGTCCTGTAAAATACAGAGAACCATTTGTTATACTGAGAAAGCGCTTAGCTGTGTGTGCATTATCAGTGATTCACTATCAGGCTGAATAATAAACGGATTTGGAGCACAAATTCTCCTTTAAAAGTGAGTAAAGCTGCTGATCTGTCTCTGAGGAGATTCACAGTGACTCACCGAGACCTGAATACTGATGGAAATCTGCATACATGCAGAGGAGAGGAGGCTGGCCTGTTACAGAGAAATGAAAACATCCTCCCTCCCTCCTGCTCTTTCTCCATCTCTGATGGATTGTAGTCCATCTAGATGCTGTAGATTTTAAACACTCACTGTCCACTCTATTAGGCTCTCCTGCCTTGTTGGTCCACCGTGTGGATGTTAAGTCAGAGACAGTAGGTCAGCAGTTTGTTTTGGTCCTCTGGACCTGGCACTGTTGGCTGGTTGGTGCACTATTTTCACTCCAGTAGTGACACTGAGGTGATTAAAAACATCAGCAGCTCTAACACACCACCAGTCAGTGTCACTGAGAATGATCCACCAGCTCTGTGGGGTGTTCTGATCATTGAAGAACAGGACAAAGTATACAGAGAAACACAGTGACAGCAGATCCTAACAGCAAGCAATACAAATGAGCATCAATGACAAAAGCTGCCATTATAATCAGCAGAGCTGTCTACATCAGCTGTGAGCATTAGTGAGATTTACACCTCGTCTCTATTCTTGACGGGTTGTGTTTCACCACAGTGTCACCAGAGCAGGTCCAGAGTTTTTACATTCTGATCTAAAGCAGAGATTGAGTTCTCCAGTCAAGAATGCCAGAAAGCTTTGAAATGCAATGCCAAGGTCACTGATTGGGGCCCAAAGACAAGTTAGAAGTTAGAACGTCTTTTTATTGTTATTTCACTAAAATAGTGACCCCTTACAATGGTCAACTATTTGGCAGTCTTTAATCAAATCAAATCAAACCAAATTTATTTATAAGTGCTTTTTACAAATGATGTCACAAAGCAGCTTTACAGGGTCAGTAATAACACCAAATCATTTATCCCTAATCCGCGGTGAGCAAGCCAACGGCCACAGTGGCAAGGAAAAATTCCCTCAGAGCTGGAGGGAGAAACCCTGGGAGGAACCAGACTCACATGGGGGACCCATCCTCCTCTGGTCTACTAAATATTGATTAGATGATGATACAAGTCCACACAAGTCGAGCTGTAGATGATTTTGGTATACAGAAGTGCTGGGCGATAAAACTATGTCGATTTCTTTCACGATCATTTTTCCCTCGATGACTATGATAAGCCGGGACAGTAGAATTCGATAAGCATTAACGTTCGTTTCCATTTCACATCTAAGCAGCTTGACAGTCTGTTAAGTGCCCTGCATGTGTCTGCTGCTCTAGTGCTCCTGTCGGCTGCAGCTCCACCTCTCTCCCCGGATTGGAACATCGCGGGAACATACCGTCTAATGGCTGCACTGTGGAGGCGGGTCTACAAATGGAGCTGCGTGCAGTTGGGGAGAGACAGGAGACAGGAGAGCAGCTGAGCGTTTCAGTGTGTGCTTGTATTCTTGAGAAATGAGTTTAGAGAGAGTCTCAGAGTTGTGTGTGATACTGCTGCCCATTAGATCCTCCTCACCAGCGCCGCCAACGGTTACACCGTAATCACGCAGCACAAGAGAAACGAGCATAAACAGCTGTGATGTGAGCAGAGAAACAAGCAAACAACGTCACTCTCTAGAGCTGAGAGTGAAGAACTGCATCTTTATTAACGAAAATTTAATAATGTGATAATTATCGAGATCGATCAATATAGAAAAAAATATCGTGATAAATGTTTTGGTCATATCGCCCAGCTCTAGTATACAGTCTTATACCAAAAACACAGAATTGTGCTAAAGTTAATTTTTGTTGATAATTTAATTTAAAAAAGGTTAAATTTTATATAGTTTATATTCATCACTCATAAAGTGACATATATCAAGCCTTCTTTTATCAGTTTGACTTACAGCTCATGGGTGCTTGACTATTAAAGTATTAAATATTGCGTATTTCTCAGAGCTACAACTGCCACATTCCTAATATCAACACTCCTGAACCAGAGACAACATCAGAAGTGACTTACCTGGACTAAAGAGAACAAGAACATCATCTTTTCTTGAGTCTGAGAGACACAGAATCCAAGGTGTCTGAAGTTCAGTGTGCAGTTTCTGCAGTCTATGATGGTTTTACGTGCTGGTGTTGGTCCACCAAGTCCAAAGTCAACACAGTTGAGATTTTAGAGCACTTCATGCTTCCATCTGCTGACAAGCTTTATGGAGATGCCCAGCAGCTGCCCACAGTGCCAGCATTATTACCGACCATCATATTACTGTGACTGAATTACCAGTATGGGCCTTCATTACTTGTTAGCTACATTAGCCTCATAGCTTCAGGATAAAAACAAAGAAGCACAATGCAGACAACAAACAACAAACAAGATTGTGTAGATTTGATTATTTACCTAATTTGAAGTGCTGTGTGCTCAGTGATGCTGTAGTTTAGCTCTAAACCTGGCTGAATGTATGTCTGGTGTTTTTGATGGATCGTCACAGTAGTAATAAAAGGTTTTGATGGTTTTAATGGTTGTTTTCTTCATTCTGAGTATGTTTACAGAGTCAGACACAGACAGAATATCAGTGGTGCATTATTGAGGTGCTGATGCTCACACTTGTGTGTCCATGGTCTTGTTTTTATCTCATTTTGGAAATCAAGTGGAGGTGCTGTATTTTGCTGGTTCTCACAAGAACCAGCTCTGCAGTCTTTTGTTGCTGAGGTTAAGTTTTGGTTACTGAGGTTAAGGTTAGATTTGGGTGTAGGATTAAGCATCTAGAATCAGTGAAATTCATAAGTATAGTAAAAACAAATTCTGTATATGTGTATTTGTGTATGTGTCAACCTCTGTCCATTATAGTGTGTGTGTGTGTGTGTGTGTGTGCGCACTTGTGTGTGTGTGTGTGATTCCTTTAGTCAAAACTCGTCCCTGGTAGAGTGGAGCTGTTAAAATCTACAGTAGAAATGTGCTCATGTGTGATAATTCAGCACCACGGAGAGCTCAGGTCTGCTTTTTGTAACTCAGGATGTGAGGTTTCCCATCAAATCCACAGATCTGTGTTTGTGAAAGAGTGAGTCATCAAGATGATAGTAATAAGAGAGGGAGATCACAGAGAGAGTGAGAGATGGAGGCTGATACACAGAGAAAGAGATTCATAGAAATAGAAAGATAAAAGGGTTGCTAAAGAGTAATATGATACAAAACAAACATATATATATATATATATAATTAGATGTTATGTAGGGGTTTAGTACTGTCTTAATTACCATTAAGTGTTAAAAGTGTTCAGCCAAAATTCTATAGTGTTATAATTGGTCTGTACTAAAAACAAAACTCTGGCTTTAAAAGCAGCACCAGGGTGTGTATATATGCACTAATATATGTCCCTGTGTTATTGTTCTGCAGGGATCTTGGAGGTGCTGCACTGTGTATTGGTGGAGAGTCCTGAAGCCCTGAACATCATCAAAGAGGGACACATCAAATCCATTATATCTCTACTGGACAAACATGGACGCAACCATAAGGTCAGACACAGCTGTGATTTGGGGGAAGGGATATACCCCTGTGATAGAAATGGTACAGTCTTAAAAAAGACAGAAGTGCTTGGCCCCGAGTGGCTCAGCAGGCTAAGACGCTGACACTATGCCCAGAGGATCGCGAGTTCGAATCCTGGTCATGCTGTTTGCCATCAACAGCTGAGGCCCAAAAGAGCAAAAATTGGCCGTGGTCTCATTGGGAGAGAAGATGGCGCTCACTGTCCCTGGCACTCTCACATTGCAATGTCCAATGGCTTGGGTGTCTACTGATTGGTCCATTTGAAACTAGAGACCCTGCACTTTCCTCCGAGCACGTTGGTTCCCCGGGGACGGTGTATCAGCGGTAGTTTGAAAAGAGGTGGTGGCTGTATCACACGCAACATAGGAGGCATGTGCATGTCTTCACCCTCCCAGAGTCAGGGACAGTGCAAAGTGATGGGGAGAGCCACTAATGGGTTGGGTTAATTGGCGACTACCACATTTGGAAAGGGAGAAAATTGGCAAAAAAAAAAAAAAAGACAGAAGTGCTTATTCAGTTGTAAGAAAAAAAATTGTGAACCATTTGTCATTACTTGGATTTCTGTATTGATTGGTCATTAAATATGTTCTGATCTTCATCTAACACAGCAATAGACAAACACAGTCTCCTTAACCTAAAAAATATTCATATTCATGTTTTTATTAAACACAACATGTAAATATTCACAGTGCAGAGTGGAAAAAGACATATTTAATAACCGGCTCTATCCCTCCATGTTCTCCCTCAGGTCCTGGATGTTCTGTGTTCTCTGTGTGTGTGTCATGGTGTGGCTGTTCGCTCCAACCAGCATCTGATCTGTGATAACCTTCTGCCTGGAAGAGACCTGTTACTGCAGACCCGTCTGGTCAACCACGTCAGCAGGTAGTCAGTGCTCATCTTCCTGCCCAACTTTACATATACTCACCTTTAATGTGTCAGCACGACAGAGTTGTTAACTCTGTAAAGCCTGAACCATCAAATGGTTTCCAGATTACTCTAAAAGTGATGTGTATTTGATATTCTGTCTGATTAGGATAAAGGAAATGAAATACATACATATTACACTTATATAGCGCCTTTCTAGACACCCAAGGATGCTTTACAATTGACACACTTCATATATACACAACAGCGCACAGCGTACTCTCAACCGGAAGCGACTGTCCACCTGGAGGACCGCATCGAGCACTAGGGCGATCACCCAGGACAGAGTGCCAACCATATCTGGGCATACATACATACATACACCAGGGTAATTTTAGAGTAGCCAATCCACCTGATCTCCATGTTTTTGGACTGTGGGAGGAAACCGGAGTCCCCGGAGGAAACCCACGCAGACACGGGGAGAACATGGAAACTCTGCTCAGATGGGGACTCAAACTCAGCGCTGAGAGGCAAACGTGCTAACCACTAAGCCACCGTGCCGCCTGCTATATAAATATAAATAACACATTACAGTACATATGAGTTTTGTTTTGTGTATAGTTGATACATCCGGAATCTGTTGCTCACAGCATGTTAAACAAACAAAAACATACAGAACACAAACTTTTTAAAAACTTTAAACAGTTTTACATTTTTACTCTTACTTAGATATATGCATGTATCCTCTGGTGGCAGAAGACGTATCAGATTTTATACATCAGCTTTTTTTAAAAAGTTCATTTCTGATCATACTTTAATTAAGAAGGTAAACTGTCATGTATTTTACATTCCTTACACATAAAGTAATATATTTCCGGCTCTTTCTAGTTTCAAATGTTGATACTATTTGAATAGTAATTTACTCAAACGCCAAATGAAATTTACTGAAAATTTGAGATTCTGGATTACTGCTGGGGGGCACGGTGGCTTAGTGGTTAGCACGTTCGCCTCTCAGCGCTGGGGTCTTGGGTTCGATTCCCCATCTGAGCGGAGTTTCCATGTTCTCCCCGTGTCTGCGTGGGTTTCCTCCGGGATCTCCGGTTTCCTCCCACAGTCCAAAGACATGGAGGTCAGGTGAATTGGGTACTCTAAAAATTGTCCGTAGGTGTGTCTGTGTCTGTGTGTGTGTGTGTCACCCAGCGATGGACTGGCGCCCTGTCCTGGGCTTAGTTGAATAGTGTAATGCCCTGCCCTGCGCCCAGTGAGGGGGTGGGGGACTAACCGCGACCCTAATAAGGATTAAGCGGGTGTGATAATGAATGAATGAATGAATGGATTACTGCTTTTCTATAAGTCAGACTGATCAACATTCAAACAGAAAAAAGGCAGAAAAAAGTTACTTTACATCTAATTAATATAAAATATGTGACTGTTTGCCTTTTTAATTTAAATATGAGCACAAATTATGAAATT
>BRDA01010661.1:72763-92667 GCA_036984385.1 Crenuchus spilurus
TCTCTCTGACTCTCTCTGACTCTCTCTCTCTCTCTATCTCTCTGTCTCTCTCTCTCTCTCTCTGTCTCCCTCTCTTACACTCTCACTCTCTCTCTCTCTTACACTCTCTCCCTCTCTTACACTCTCTTTCTCTCTGTCTTTCTTTCTCTCTCTCTCTCTCTCTCTCTCTGACTATCTCTCTGACTCTCTCTGACTCTCTCTCTCTCTCTATCTCTCTGTCTCTCTCTCTCTCTCTGTCTCCCTCTCTTACACTCTCACTCTCTCTCTCTCTTACACTCTCTCCCTCTCTTACACTCTCTTTCTCTCTTTCTGTCTCTCTCTCTTACACACACTCTCTCTCTCTCTCAATCTCTCTCTGTCTTAGGATGTGAAGAACAAGAGGAATCCACGGTTGGTGCCTTATGTCCTTCTAGATGAGAGAACCAAAAAATCTAACAAGGATAGCCTACGTGAGGCTGTGCGCACATTACTGGGCTATGGATACAATTTGGAGGCTCCTGATCAAGACCACGGTACATACCAACCCAGACTGGAGCACATATACACACTAAGAAAATTAAGTACAGATTTGTAATTAAGAGGATACAATGACTTGTTGGTGAAGCTGTAACTTATGGAGGTACAATAGATTACCTTTCCATTGTTGTACCCATGGACAATATGTACCTTATTGCTTTTGTTACTGAAGCACTTCACTTGTGATGATTTTCAGTTTCATATCAATCATGGGGGGGTTCAGAGTCTAATCAGGAGTTAAATACTGTCTTATACATGTGAAGTGTAACCTGAAATGTGTTTGTACATCAGCACCTTCCTCTCAATCCATAACAAAGGCCAGAAAAGTGTTCTTCATTGTCAGAGGAGAAGTACTGGCTAGCCTAAAGCTTTATTAGAGCATCCATCTTGTTTTTTATATGATGCACAGTGAGTTACAGAGGGTGGGAGTCTTTTATTGCATGGTCAGATTAATGGCTCATATAACAGAGTGGACACTCTGTGGTATCTGCTCAGTTATATACAGCGGCTGGTTATATACACTACACTTCTTCATGTTCTCTCATGAGGAACAAAGTTTCTCAACACAGATTTTGGTAAAAATCACCCTGTTTAAGCCCAACAGTGGAGCTCACTACCACGTTCTCTTCTCCAGCAGCCCGAACAGATACCGGCAACATATCTGCCGAGCGCTTCCGGATCTTCCGTGCTGAGAAGACCTACAGCGTGAACGCAGGGAAGTGGTACTTTGAGCTGGAGGTGGTGACGGCGGGTGAGATGCGGGTGGGCTGGGCTCGCCCGGGCTGCCTGCCAGACCTGGAGCTGGGCTCCGACGACCAGGCCTTTGTGTTTGATGGATTTAAGGTGAGTCAGAGCCTAGTTGGTTGCACCTGGGACTGAGATGAGTCATACATCCAAAAATGAGAATACAATGAAAAAGTTCATTTCAAAGGTAAACACATATATTTTAATCTTCATTACACATAAAGTGACATATTTCAATCTTTTAATGTTGATCAGTTTGGCTTATAGGTCATAGCACAGTAATATGATGGTCAGTAGTTTTGTTGGCACTGTGGGCAGCTGCTGGGCATCTCCCTAAAGATTGTCAGCAGATGGAAGCATGAAGTGCTGTAAAATCTGGGCTGTGTTGACTTTGAAGTTGATAAAACACAGTGGACCAACACCAGCACCTCAAACCATCACAGACTGCAGAAACTGCACACTGGACTTCAGACACCTTAGATTGTGTGTTTCTCAGCATTTATACTGTTTTAATAGTCTTTACTCAAACTCACAATTAAATATTCTAATTAGTGATGTTCTGATCTTGTGTGCCGGTCTGTCTTGGTGAAGAGAGAGTTGAGTCAGAAGGCAAAGCTCTCTGTTTACCGGCTGGTTTACGTTCCAACCCTCACCTATGGTCATGAGCTTTGGGTAATGACCGAAAGAATGAGATCATGAATACAGGCGGCTGAAATGAGTTTTCTTCGTAAGGTGTCTGGGTTCACTCTTAGAGATAGGATGAAGAGTTCAGACATCCGAGAAAAACTCGGAGTAGAGCCGCTGCTCCTCCACGTCGAGAGGAGCCAGTTGCGTGGTTCGGGCACCTGGTAAGGATGACTCCTGGGCATCTCCTGGGTGAGGTGTTCCGGGCATGTCCAGTTGGGAGGAGACCCCGGGGAAGACCTAGGACACGCTGGAGAGACTACATCTCTCAGCTGGCCTGGGAACGCCTTGGAATCCTCCCTTATGAGCTGAAAGAGGTGGCTGGGGAGAGGGACGTCTGGTCTTCTTTGCTTGGGTTGTTCCCCCCGCGACCCGAACACGGATAAGCGGAAGATGATGGATGGATGGATGGATGTTCCGATCGATCAGCCACCGATCATTATTGGCCGATTTTTGTGAAAAAGTATGTGATTGGCGTATGCCAATCAATGCTTTTCATTGCCCATCACAAAAACCGATGACCTGTAGTTCACACCTGCAGCCTGTAGTGGTGCTGTGTGCAGTGTTCCCCACCCCCTTTCTTTCACACTGCACAGGTGCGCGGTGGCAAATCCTAAACAAAACAAACGTGTCTACCATGTGGAACATTTACAATGTGTGTGAAATTACACATGCAACAAAAAAAATACCTCACAGGGGAAGTACATTAAAATGCTTCAACACAACACATTTAATAGGACATTTAAAGAATAAACACTGGGCGGAGTGAGTTTTCTGCACAAGTGTGGAGAGTGAGTGCTTATTCAGCGCTGCATCCAACAGTGCAGGAGTACAGAAACAGTCATTACTGAAAAAGTCTGAAAAGAATGAAATATTTCCTTTTTTACTTGACGTTATTAGATTTTTGCAGTGTTGTGTGATTTATTTGACTTTCTGCACTATTTAGTCTGTTACTGATAGCAGGTGAATATAATTGTTCAGTTGTCCTTTGGACTTGAATAGGTGCTGCATTGTGCTGCAAGATTTTTCTATTTTTTTTCTCTTGGAAAAAGAAAGTAAAACATGTTCTTGTCTAAATGAAGGTGGTTTTATGGTTCCTGGTTCCTTTTGTGCCTGTCACGTAGCCATAGCACTCATCATAATTGAATAAAAAAATTTTACAGCCAATCCATGTGATTGGTATTTGTGATCGGCAGCATAAAACCTGATCAGAGCATCCCTAATTCTAATTATTTAAGTCATATTGATCAACATTAAAACAAAAAAAGCTAAAATATGTCACTTTATGTGTAATTAATATAAAATATATGACCTTTTTAATTCAATTATGAACAAAAATGAACTTTTATTTACCATGTTCTTATGTTTTTGTGTCTGGCTGTGTTTGATAAATGGTAAATCAGCAGCTGTAACACTGCTAAAGGCCACACTGGACAGGCTGAAAAGAAACGGGCTTCACCCTCTAGTGCACATTTGATCTGGGAATGCATGGCAGTGCACGCCCACCTGGCCTCTCCATCTGTAGAGCTCTCACTGTGTGATCAGATGATGGTGATGATGGTGATGAGGGCTCTCCTCTGCACTCTGCTGCTATATTTGCGATATCTTCCTCTTTCAGCAATCCCACTCCTTTCTATTTCTCCCTCACACATGCTATCTTACTCACACTTGCTCTCTCTCTCTCTCTCTCTCTCTCTCTCTGCACCTGGGCCTGTGTGCTCTGACTCACTCTGGTTGGAATAGAGAGACAGCCGAGGGCAATGCCAGCCTCCACATTAGCACATACACACTCAGTTCACAGCCATCATGAGCTTCACACTCCAACATCAAACGAATGTTTTGTGAATGTCCAAAGACGAGTGGGATTAGGTGCTATTTTAAACCTCAGTCAGGACTGAGGATCTTATTTATACTGCAGAATATAAAAATTGATTATTTGTGTTAAAGAGGTTGTTCATAATACACAACCTGTGTGTGGAGACATGGCAGGGCTCAACGCCCTTATAGTATAAGATCATTCACCCCTCAAACCAGTACCTTGTCCAGCCTAAACAACATCCGATTGTTCTGGAGCCTTACCTATGCACAAACCTTGGATGTGCATGGCATCTCACTTCCTGTCCATGCCAGACTGATATACTGATTATTATGTGTTCTGTCATATTTTACATTCATTACAGTTACATGTTTCAAGCCTTTTTAATGTTCATTTGTGAGTTTATACAGTATAAAAACTGCCACATGCCTAATATCAACACTCCTGAAGCAGAGACAACATCAGAAGTGTCTTACCTGCACTAAGGAGAACCAGAACTGGTCCAAACTCCTCTTTTCATTTGTAAATCAGCTCCTAGAGTCTGAGAGACACAGAATCCAGATGTCTGAAGTCCAGTGTGCAGTTTCTACAGTCTGTGATGGTTTGAGGTGCTGGTTTTGGTCCACAAAGTCCAAAGTCAACACAGCTCAAATTTAGAGCACTTCATGCTTCCATCTGCTGACAAACTGTAGTAGATACCCAACAGCTGCCCGCAGTGTCAACACTACTAATGACCATCATATTACTGTGAGCTATAAGTCATACTGATCAACATTAAAAACAATAAAAGTTTGAAAAATGTCACTTTGTGTGAGACATTTTGGAGCTGATGCTGATACTGACTGTTTAAAGTTGAGTTTAGCAGAACATTCATATGGGGGGCAGCCATTGCCTGGTATTTCAGGATCTGGTCTTCTGACCGGAAGGTTGCTGGTTTGATCCCTAGGCAGGTCATGACTGAAGTGTCCTTGAGTAAAGCATCTAACCCTCAACTGCTCACCGGGCACTGTGGATAGCGCACATGTTCAGGCACATGTTCAAAGCCTAGTGTCTGTGTTTCACTACACTGATGGGTTAAATGTGGAGGTCAGATTCCATTGTGTGCAATCACATTGGCAAAAAGTTACATCTGCAGTATTGAAAGTCTGTGTACTCTACACAACCCTGTTTAAAATATATGTGTGTGTGTGTGTGTGTGTGATTCTTATTTTGCTGCACTTCTTTTCAGGCCCAGCGGTGGCACCAAGGGAACGAACACTTTGGCCGTTCGTGGCTGGCGGGTGACGTGGTGGGCTGCATGGTGGACATGAACGAACACACCATGATGTTCACGCTGAACGGGGAGGTGCTGCTGGACGATTCTGGCTCTGAACTCGCGTTTAAAGACTTTGAGGTCTGCGAAGGTCAGTAAATATTTTTTGTTTCTGAGTGAGCGATTGTAGAGATCTCTCAAATCCTGTCCTACTAAAAGAATTTACAGGTTGGTCTGAGCTGCCTCCCCAGATTATAAAAAGAGAAAAAAACTATAAATGCCACAAAACTATTTGTATCTGAATGCTGTGTCTGCCACCTTAAAACACTGATGCAGAGTCAGTTTTAGTGATAATGGACAATGAGTGGAGATATTAGGTATGTGTATCTAATGAAGTGGCTAGTGAGTAGATGTGAATAGGACTCGAATAATTTGATTACAAAAAATGTTTGAGGCAAATTCTTTGCCTTGAGGCTTCATTTAATTCACGTCACCAAAGTCTGTCTAATTGAAATGTGTGCTATTGTATCACCTCCGCTTTGTACACTACTGCGCAGTTCCGGTATCATTGTTTTACACAGACTTTTAGAACTGATGCACATTTCAAAGATTTAAGGCAACGTAAATTATTTTGCTCTCTCTGGCAATCGTGGAAAATGAAGACACCAGTGTGCGTAAAATGCCAAAAATGTCTAAAGTGTGGGACTATCCTCACGTGAACTTCACGCTTTCAGTTCAGGTCAGTTTTACACTGTCCGCCAGTTCAGGTGCTGCAGCACTGACAAACATGTTTTTACGACTGCTAACTGATATGAACACACACACTTGTTAGAATATACAGTATCACTGATGTAATTTATCCTTCCTCATCTCTCCCATGTGTCTCTTGACTATTGAAAGGGGTACACAACCCCTTTTTCTTTTTTTAAACATAAAACTAAGGACAAATAGGCTGACCTATGTTTGTGAAGTTGTATTTCATAGTTTCTTTTCATGTGCATTGTAAAAGTTTCACAGAAACTTTGATTAAATGAGTTTAGTCCTGGAGACAGTAAGCCAAAGCTTTAAGCTTTGGTCTAATAAAAGTGTTGAGTGTGAATAAAAGTCTTTTTTGAGAAGTAGCAGCCAAATGCTTGCTTATTTTAAGAGGCCTTTCATGTTGCATAACACACTACTGATACACAGTAAATCTGCCATTGTTAAATCAACACTATTAGAGTTTAATTAACACTGAGGGTGTCAAAATGTAACACTCTCAGTGTTAATTTAACTCTAATAGTGTTGATTTAGCACAGGCAGATTTACTGTGTAGTTGTTTAAGAACACAAAAGTATGGCTTATCCAATTACTCGATTAATCAATGAAAAAATTGACAGAATACTTGATCACATAAATATAATAAAAGAAAAAATAGAAAAATTAAGATACTCGAATGACAGAAAATCCAAGAATAAATAAATGAAGAAAGATGAAATAAGGATAAAAAATGAGAAAATGAATAGAATAAGAATAGAATAAATTTTATTGTCATTGTACAAATGTACAACAGAATTCTGAGTGAATTAATGAAATGGAAGAAAAGAAAAACCAAGAAAGACAAAAAGATTCAAAAAAGAAAAAGAAACAAGATGGATGGATGGATGGTTGAATGGAAGGAAGGAAGGAAGGTTGGTTGGTTGGTTGGCTGGCTGGATGGATGGATGGATGGAAGGAAGGAAGGAAGGTTGGATGGATGGAAGGAAGGAAGGAAGGAAGGTTGGTTGGTTGGTTGGTTGGTTGGTTCAAGGAAAGAGAAACAAGATTTAATTAAACAAACAAGATTGAAAAAAAGTAAAGAAAAACTAAACCAAAAGAAAGCAAATTTCAAAGAAAATGAAAAAAGAAAGAGTATACTACTGTGTATATACACTACACTATACCTGATGTTCTTCAATAAGGTTATTAATAAAATATTATTATTATAATAAAATATTAAATTGATTGTCTTAATTCAGTCTACATAATTACAGCCTCTGACTTAGACTAAATGTTGTACATGGCTGTGAGGATTTCATTGTATTCTGCCATGACAGCATTAGTGATGTCAATTACTTATGTTGGAGGATTAGATTTGGATCACAAGTCCACTTCAGATCTTCTGACAGGTATTGGATGGAGAACAGTCCAAATGCTCAGGGGGCTTTATACCCCTCTGGATCATGCTCATCACTGACCTTAGGCACATGTATGTGCTACAGAGCATCCAGTTCTATTAGTAATGCTGTTCTATGGATATTATACAAGCTGTATGTGTGTAATTGATAGGTACACAGTGTGTCCAGATACTTTTGGACAGATAGCGTATGTGTGAATGGCACTATGTCTCAGCAGGCTTGTCTGGATAAGCACTACTGAGACCTGCCTAGCTGATACAGCAAAATAAGGATCTAACACACACACAAACACACACGTGTGTGTGCCTGTCCCACCCACAGTGATGTCTCTGTTATAATACTCCAGCAGTCCAGTCTCAGGTGATGTCTCTACCTGAAAACACCTCAGTTAAGAGACGCAGGAACTTCGCCTACACTCTCTTTAAAAAGAAGTGTCTGTCGCCACCTATTGGTCCCCACAGTACAGCACATACTGCAGTCCAGACCTATCATTGCCTTAACTCTACTGTATACACTATTTGGACAAAAGTATTGGGACATGTACTCATTTATTGTTTCTTCTTACATCAAGGATAAGAGTTTATCATGCTTTTGTTAGAGCCTCTACTGTCAAGGGAAGACTGTCTACTAGATTTTGGAGCATTGCTTTGAGGATTTGATTGCATTCAGCAACAAGAGTGTCATCCTGAACACATCACAAACATTTTTGAGAATACAATTCACTGCTGGGGGCTTTATACCCCTCTTTCCCACACCTTGGTGCCAGTAGTCATATTTAGTTATTTTCTACTGGTAGTAATTCTCTACAGGGACTAGACAAGCTGTGTGTACATCTGTGTCAGCTTAATGCATTCATTAGAAGGGCGTCCACAAACTTTTGGACGCACAGTGTCTCAGTTGTTACAGTATGTTCAGTTATTCTGTCATTTCAGACTTTTTTGGGTCAAATTTTAAACAATTGTTGTTGTGAATTAGCACGTGATGTTCTCATAATAATGACAAATGGACTCATTGTGTTTGGTAATATATGAGTGTGTTGTGTTTTATAGCATGTTTTGACTCTGTGGTTCTGCTGTGTGACTGTGTTTTTGCAGGTTTTATCCCCGTGTGCAGTCTGGGTGTGAGTCAGGTGGGCCGTATGAACTTTGGGAAGGATGTGAGCACTTTGAAGTATTTCACCATCTGCGGCCTGCAGGAGGGCTACGAGCCCTTCGCTGTCAACATGAACCGTGACATCACCATGTGGCTCAGCAAGAGACTGCCACAGTTTATTCCTGTGCCAACCGGACATGAGCACATTGAGGTCTGCTAACACACACACACACAACGCGCACACACACTCACACACATGCACACACACACAGACCTCTCTGTTTATTGTTTTATTCACATCTAATATCTATAGTCATACAATAAAAAAATGTGAACAGTATGAAAATGTTTATTTTTCTTCATAGTGCAACTCAAAGGTGCTTGAACATATATATCATTTTACATATGAATGAAATCATTCATATGTAAAATGATATATATGTATAATATTAAATATCAGTAATATTAAACTTATCCATTATTACACCATCATAGCATGTAAGCAAATACCAGTTAAAAATAACACAAATAATATATATATATATATATATATATTAATAATAATAATAACAATAATAATAATAATAATAATAATAATAATAATAATAATAATTATTATTATTATTATTATTATTATTATTATTATTATTATTACAATACATGAAAAAATATACCATCATGAAAAAGTTCAGTGTAATTTAAGAAAATAATAAAATAATATATTGTCATATACATATGTGCTTGAAAGTTTGTGAACCCTTTAGAATGTTCTGTATTTCTGCATAAAATTGACCTAAAACAAGTTCTAAAAGTAGATGAAGAATCAAATCGAACAAAAATATCAGACTCGTCATTTATTTATTCAGGAAAATCATCTAATATTGCATGTCTGTGAGTGGCAACCTTTAGGATTAGCAGATAATTTGAAGGTGAAATTTAAGGCAGGTGTCAATCATTGAAATGACAGTGAAGTGTCTGTGGGGGCCCTGTTTTATTAAAAGAACAGAGATCTACACGCATTGTCCATTAAATGAGCTCTACTGACCATATAGGTGAACTTTGTAGTTCTACAATTATAAACTGTAGTCCATCTGTTTCTCTGTATAATCTGTTAACCTCCTTTCACATCCTGACACGGATGTGGTGGTGGTGTGTTAGTGTGTGTTGCACTGATATGAGTGGACCAGATACAGTATCTGTCCTTGGATGCATTTTTAGACCTATAAGATTAACTAAGTGCTATAAAAGCATTTCACTTGACCTGATGTTCAACAGGAATGTTCTTCTGTGTTTGTCTGTAAAAGGTTACAAGAATTGATGGCACAGTGGAGAGTTCACCTTGCTTAAAAGTCACACAGAAGTCGTTTGGATCACAAAACAGTAATACAGACATCGTTTTCTACCGCCTCAGCATGCCCATTGAGTGCGCCGAGGGATTCGCCAAATCAGCTGGTGGAACTTTGCCGGCTAACGGCAGCTTCTTTTCCCCAAAAAAAGATCTGGAGGATTTTGAGACAGTGTCAGACTTTGAGGTGCTGATGAAGAGCGCTCATGGCCACATGGGCTCAAATGGGCCTGAAAAAGACAAAGACGAGTTTAACAACCATAAAGACTACAACCAAGAGAAACCATCCAAACTTAAACAGCGGTGAGCTATATCAATATACATCATATCTAATGTTAAATTTGCTTTAGTGATTGATTGTATTCTCTGAGAGCACTTCTCCAGAAATGTGTGACTGGATTAAACCATGTGGCTAAAAAGTGAATTGTTATTCATTTGTAGTGTTAAATTGACTCTTTTGGTCACAGTGATCTGCAGATTTGTAACAACATTAGAAAAAGAAAGTTTTTGCCTGGGAATATAAAGAATGAAAATGCAATTCAAGCTAAAGAAAAAGTGCTTTTCCAGCTATCCGTGCAGTTGCAAGGCTGTTACTAAGGTTCAATAAGGTGCAACTGTTTTTACTGGGTGTTTACTATATGGTTGCTAAGAGTTTACTAGGATGTTGCTACATGGTTGATAAGTAGCTATTATGGTATCCCAAGGGGTTGCTAGGCTTATGCTATGTAGTTGATAAATGGTTGCTAGGCCATTGCTATAGTGTTGACAAATGTTTTATTGTGATGTCTTAGGGTTGCTCATGTGCTTCTGAGTGATTCCTGTGATGTCTCAGGTCTTGCAGAGTGGTTGCTGTGGTATCACAGGTGTTGCTGAGTGGTTGCTGTGATGTCTGTGGTGGTTGCTCTGGCATTGCTGAGTGGTTGCTGTGGTGTCACAGGTGGTTGCTGAGATGTTGCTGAGTGGTTGCTATGGTGTCTCAGGTGGTTGCTCGTGTGTTGCTGAGTGGTTCCTGTGATGTTTCAGGTCTTGCAGAGTGGTGGCTATGATGTCTCTGGTGGTTGCTTAAGTGTTGCTGAGTGGTTGCTGTGGTGTCACAGGTGGTTGCTCAAGTGTTGCTGAGTGGTTACTGTGGTGTCACAGGTGGTTGCTCAGGTGTTGCTGAGTGGTTACTGTGGTGTCACAGGTGGTTGCTCAGGTTTTGCTGAGTGGTTGCTGTGATGTCTCAGGTGGTTGCTCAGGTGTTGCTGAGTGGTTACTGTGGTGTCACAGGTGGTTGCTCAAGTGTTGCTGCATGGTTGCTGTGGTGTCTTTGATCTTGCTGAGTGGTTGCTGTGATGTCTCAGGTGGTTGCTCAGGTGTTGCTGAGTGGTTGCTGTGATGTCTCAGGTGGTTGCTCAGGTGTTGCTGAGTGGTTGCTGTGGTGTCACAGGTGGTTGCTCAGGTGTTGCTGAGTGGTTGCTGTGGTGCCTCAGGTCTTGCAGAGTGGTTGGTCGGGTGTCGCTGAGTGGTTTCTGTGATGTCTCACGTGGTTGCTCAAGTGTTTGCTTTTGAAGGCTTCTAAAATTTAGTTGTACTCCATTAATTCCTGTGGGAAGCAAAAAAACTAGAAAAATATTTTGCTGTGTAGAAACTTTGTATACAGTCAAAAATCTATGTACAAGTGCACATCAGACTATCAGACCAAACAATCTGGAGATGCACCTGTTTTTACATCTCAAAGTTTGCAGGACAAAATACAAAATGTCATAATCATTTTAAACCAATCAGAACAAGATCTGTTATATTTTCCTTATGCTAACCAAACACATTATGCTCTATAGTATTTCCTTGTCTGAGTATTAACTTGTGCTGTGCAGGTTCATGCTGAAGAGATCTAAACCTGAATTTAACGCCAGTAACTCTTCAGCTCGTCTGTCTGAGGAGGTTTTGGCTGATGAGAGAGATGATTATGAGTACCTCATGCAAACATCCACGGTAAGGAAATCCATCACCGCACTACAATCATTTAATCAAGTACTGTACTAGTACTGCATAATGTTTTTGGGCAAAATCAGTACCCGATTAGTATGTATTATACTATATCACATACAGCCAGTATCTCTCTAAAGCAGAGATGTCCAGGTTTATCCACAGAGGACCTATATGACCGACAGAAACCAACTGGTTAAACAAGCAGAATCAGGTGTGTGCCACCTCATTTAAAATGAAAGCCTGTAGTCAGACTGGCCCTTAGTGGATAAGATTGGACATCAATGCCACATGGTGTGCATGTTTAAAGTGCATATTTAAATTAAATAACTATTCACTTTCATGATTAGCATCCAAAATAAAGAGCTCTAAACACCACCCACATCTGACCAGTCAGTGTTATTAATGCCTTCTGTCTATGCACTCTACTAACAGAAAATACAATTAAACTTTTAAAACCTGGAGTCTTGTGCCTCTCAGCATCACCAGAGATTTGTATTTTTATTATTCTATACACTCATTGTCCACTTTATTAGGTACACCTTGCTGGTACCAGGTTGGACTCTGGGTTCTTTGTGGTGCTGGAAACATTCCTTTTGGTCCACATATGATGGCATCACACAGATTTGTGAATCTTCCATTCCATCACATCCCAAAGATGGTTTACTGGATTGAGATGTGGTGACTGTGAGTTTGAGTACAGTGAACTCAAGTTCAGGAAGTTTGAGATGATTTGAGCTTTGTGGTTTGATTATTTTGCTTGAAGGATCCATCAGTAGATGCTTCAGTGTGGTCATAAAGGGATGCATATGGTCAACAACAATACTCAGGAAGGTGGTGTTTAAAGAATGATAAACTGGTAATAAGGGCTTTATTATGAGACCAGCACCAACCGTAACTGTTGATACAAGGCAGGTTGGATCCATGTTGTACTGACATACATCTAAATCAGACCAGGCAACGTTTTTCCAGTCTTCTGTTGCACTTTTGGTGAATGTGTGTGAACTGTATCCTCAGTTGCTTCTTCTTAACTGACAGAAGTGGTACTAGGTGTGGTCTTTTGCTGCTGTAGCCAATCAGCTTCAAGGTTAGATGTGTTGTATATTCAGAGAAGCTCTTCTACTGTCTTTCTATCAGATTGAACTGATCTGGCCATTCTAGTCTGACCTGTGGCACCAACATAGCATTTGCTGAAAAATTCAAACATCTCACATTACCTCCATATTGAAATCACTTCATTGGCTTCTGGTTGAATATAGGATCCAGTTTAAGATTCTTGCTCTAACCTGTAGAGCATCACATGGCCCTACACATGTCATTGACCTACTGCATACTGATTCTTATGACCTGCTCTTACTGACAGTTCCTCATACCCACTTAAAGATGCACGGCGATCCGTTACTGCATCCACATTGTGGAATACTTTGCTCTTTCTTAAGGTTCACATAGTTGGGTGACCTTTTTAAAAAGCAGTTCAATGCACATCTTTTCAAGCAGGCGTGTAGTTAAAATCCCCAAAGATCAGCAGTTTCCGTTTAGCACCAATAACCAAGACATGTTCAGTCACTTAAATCTCTCTGATGGTTGGTTGAACTCCAGCAACTCCAGTTTAACGTCTTGACCATTTTGACATGCCTAAATCCATCGAGTTGCTGCCAAATGATTGGCTGATTAGATACTTGTGTTGATAACCAGTAGAAATAAAGTGGCCAGTAAGTGTCAGTATAAAATATTTATTGATCAGAATAATACCCCTAGGATGGCCATAGCACCCCCACAGCACCCACAAGAAAATTGTGATTTATATATATATATATATATATATATATATATATATATATATATATATATATATATAGGCTATATATTATTTTTAGTGTGTGAATACCATGTATAATTTAAAAGATTAAGATAAAATCATTATTTTCAGGCAAAAAAATAAAAACATAAAGCCAACGTAGGTGATCTAATTCAGCAAATGGGTGCAGCATGCTTTTAACTTTTGAACCAATAGTAAAAAAGGGGGTTAATGCCCACCAAAATGGGGTTAAAGAAACAACCTTTACTTATATACTGACTACGCCATGAGGAGTTTCATCTCAGGAAATAAGGACTAGAAATTATAAAGCAACACAGGTTATATACTACTAAACCCACAATATTAATAAAAATATAATCTATTGAATTTCAAAAAATAGAAACGAAAAACTTAACACAACAGTAGAAAAACAATAATCTAATATTACCAAAAAAAACGCAAATATCGCAAAGTACATTAATGGCTTCTGGGTGATGAAACCAAGAAAAGAAATAACCAATAAACAAAGAAATGAACCAAAAACAAACAACTTAATACCCACTTAAGGTGGTAGTTGTCTAACAGCAATAGCTTCATAGCCAAATATGCAACTTCCAGCAAGGTGGAGAAAACAGCAGCACCAAAGAAAGCCAGCCGCTACAGGGATGTTAGCCCCATTTAATCAGAGCTTAGTCAGTCAGCACCAGAGCTATGAGGCGCCACAAGTGACAGAGTAGAGGGAGCAGTGGGCAGCATGACTCTGGAGTAAAGCTGCGAAATAGCAAAAGTGCAAAACAGCAGAGCAGCGCAGATATGAAGAAAAATATGTCAATGGTACGAAAATCTTCATTTGGGTAATATCCTGGAATATTTGCACACCATGAAGCATTATGGTAATAATTCATTGTAAAACGCATCATACACATTGAATAAACAGCAGTGATGCATAACAAGCAGGGCATATGCCGTTTGTTGCAGTAGAAATTAAACTGACTTGCACATTAATGGCAAAGCCTAAATTATAGAGCACCCTCGCTGAAAAGTAATAGCACCAGCAAAAGAAAATCCCTGGTGCCACCCATGTTTATACTGTATATTGATACAGTGTCTCGCTACAATGTACAGGCAATGTATATATAATTTACAGACTATACACAGTATACAATAATCAATATACACAGTATACACAATGTATAGATAATGTGGCTGTTATTAACATAATAAACCATCAAACATACAGATTAAATTAAGAACAAGTTCATCTTTTTTGTTGTATTATGTCATGTATTTGTCTCATATGTGAAGCTGCTCATCTAAGAACAATTTACTGCACAAGACTCAGATGTGCTGCATAAATGTTGGAAATAAACTGTCACTCTTTTTGTGTTGCTTTTCTTTTTTGGGTCAGTACTACTACTCGGTGCGGATTTTTCCGGGTCAGGAACCATCCAGCGTGTGGGTCGGCTGGGTGACCTCAGACTTCCATCAGTATGACCCGGCCTTTCAGCTGGACAAAGTCAGAACTGTCACCGTCACACTCGGCGATGAGAAGGGCAAAGTTCATGAGAGGTCAGTGACTGTTGGGTTGTTATCAGTGACACTGATGACTTATTGCTGGTACACCAGGAGTAGCCCATAAACCCTGTGTGTGTACTGAGCAGTAAGCCTCGGTTTGGTAAAATGAAAAAGATTGATCTTTACTTTAATCATTCCAGTGTTACTTATTTGTTGATTTATTGAGTGATTTTTGCTGAAATTTACTTCAGGCTGAAAAAAATATATAAAATAATATAATATAATATAATATAATATAATATAATATAATATAATAGTACGTAGCACATTCAATACACATTATACACATAAATATTAATATAAAAATGCACATTATAACCATGTTTATGAATTATCATAATATATCATACACTGTGTTCAGAATTTGTTCACAGGTCACATATTACCTGTACATCAATACCAAAGAAACCCAGCTTGTGTTCTGACTAACAAAACTATCTACTTATGAACTCAATGAGTCATTTTAGGATTATGTTTATCCTTTCATCAGTTATTCTGATCTGGAATATTATAACAGCTTGGAGACACTTTTAATGTATTATAATATGTCTTTACATTGTCCAAGTAAATTGGCAGGTTTAGATCATTAAGATCCATCTATATTTCCGGTCATTGTTAGATATTTACTATAAATATTGCTTGGAGTTCTAAATAATAAACAATCTATTAGAAACCTATTACTAAGTGATGGAGACTGAGAGGATTATAAATGAATAAATTGAAGTGTCCATGATTCATTAACCATTTTCAAGAAACCTTGAAGAACATCTTTGAAAAAGTACTTTGGTTGTCAGTGAAAGTTTGGCAGATCCAGGCTCATCACAGCCAGCATACCAAGAGCATGTTTAATACAGCAGTACAACTTGTTTCTGCCAGTGTAGGGGTCAGATTAACACTGAGATTATAAGATTTAAAGATTAAAAGCCAGCTGATATTTACATAACTAATAAATCAAATATACAGAGCCTGAACAAGGTCATTGGTTTTGGTACAGTACCAGGGATTTGTAAGTTTTGCTGTCTTACAGTTTATGCTATGATCAAAATAGTTAATTCATTGACTGGACTGATATAGAGAACCACCATGGAACAACTAAAACATTTATAAAAAATTCAGACATGAATACTGTCTTTTTATTTTGTGTAATAGAGAAATAATTTGAATGCTTTATTTTATTTGACTGAAAATTTGACTAAGGTCAGTCAGTCAATCAATCAATCAATCAATCAATAAATCATCCTTTTTTTTGGTTGTAAATACATTGAGGATGACCCTTAATTTAAAAGGATTGAAAAAGAAATGGAATTTAATCTAGTTAAACAAAAATGAAAGAACTATGTGAAAATATTGAAAATTACATTAAACAAGACAAGTTGAAAAAAATAACAATAACAAGATTCATTTGAGAAGGGGAAACAACATTATAAAGATTAAAAAAGGATAAATAGGCAAAGTAAAATGTGTAACAGTCAAGTAAAAGTACTCTAAATATAAATAAAACCAAAAATATGTAAAATAATAAAAACAATTATAAGACTTTTGCTGTAAGTTTAGATTAAGTGATCTTGACATTCTGTATACTTGTACTAAGAGTCAAACTGGCCACCTTCACTAAACCTAAAATAAAGCAGCTTTACTGAATTTTAAATCTCAAATCTATTTTACATTAAGAAACTATTTGTTTTTATTATTATTATTATTATTATTATTATTATTATTATTATGTACATTATTTTTAACCAAAATGTGCTGAAAGCAGGTTTGAAAAGTCATTTTAGAAGGTTAATGTTGTTGTTGTTGTTGTTGTTGTTGCTGCTGTAATCTGTGCTTTGTGTGTTACAGTATAAAGCGCAGTAACTGCTACATGGTGTGGGCAGGAGAGAGTAATAACCCCGGTCAGGGCCGTAATAATAACGGTTTGGAGATCGGTTGTATGGTGGACACAGCTAGTGGCCTTCTCACATTCACCACCAACGGCAAAGAGCTCAGCACCTACTACCAGGTACCTGTGCGTGTGTGTGTGTGTGTGTGTGCAAAATCAGCATCAAACTGTTTAATGGAGCTAAAATGGACATTGAGTGGATTTGTATCTAAACATTTAAAGCGGGGATGCACCAACTTTTATTTGGTTACACACACACATACTGTATGTGAGCGTGGATAAAAGCCCGAGTGTAGTAGTGCTGTTTCTCACCCGTGTGTGTGTGTGTGTGTGTGTGTGTGTGTGTGTAGGTGGAGCCCAGTACTAAACTCTTTCCTGCAGTATTTGCTCAGGCCACCAGCCCCAATGTCTTCCAATTTGAGCTGGGACGCATCAAGGTGAGTTTGTTGGCACACACACACACAGATATACATACACAATTTTGTATCATATTTAAATGTGTGTGTGCCTTTGTATTTCTCCCTGGTGGAAACTAAAAGTCCTCATAATGTTAAGAATGTCAGATCTGTACAAGTGGGGACATTTTGCTGGTCCTCACAAGAACTGTGATATTTTAATAGTATTTTTTAATTTAAAAGAAGAGATGCATTGACGTTGGTTTCTAAGGTTATGTTTAGTTTTAGGTTTATTTTTACTCAGATTTACACAAATGCTCACTAGTATAATATTACCAAACTGCATTTGTCTGTATATACCAGGATTATGCCATGTTGTGATCCATCCTCTTATAGGCTCAAAGCTGGTCCCTGGAACGTAAATCATTATATTTTAGAATGAAGACATGTTTTGAGATTAAGGTTATGGTTTAATTTGAGTAAGTCTATGTAATGTCCCCACAATTCACAAGAACAAATGTATGTGTGTGTGTGTGTGTGTGTGTTTGTGTGTGTGCCAGAACGTGATGCCACTCTCAGCAGGTCTGTTTAAAAGTGAGAAGAAGAACCCGGTTCCTCAGTGTCCGCCCCGTCTGCACATTCAGTTCCTCACACCTGTGCTTTGGAGCCGAGTGCCCAATCATTTTCTCAGGTCAGAGATCACCAGAGTGAACGAGAGGCACGGGTGGATGGTCCAGTGCTTGGAGCCACTGCAGTTCATGTCTCTGCACATCCCTGAGGAGAACAGGTAGCCCACAAACATGAATATAAATATCCATTTTTCTTTACATTTTAAACACTCTCCAGAATTACGTCTTTTGGTGATCTGCAAAATATCTTTTTTGTTGATTTTAACCTGGAAATGAGAGAAAATGACATGACGCTACGTGATTTTTACCCTGATTCTCAGTATGGCTGGTTGGCTATAAATTGATTGACCAATCCAAGGTGTCTGAAGTCCAGTGTGCAGTTTCTGCACACTATGTTTTATCAAGTCCAAAGTCAACACAGGGCAGATTTTAGAGCACTTCATGCTTCCATCTGCTCACAAGCTTTATGGAGATGCCCAGCAGCTGCCCACAGTGCCAACACTACTACTGACCATCATGTTACTGTGACTGATTGAAGCTATAAGTCACACTGATCAACATTAAAACAGAAAAAAGGCTGAAGTATGTCTCTTGTTTCTCAAACTGTCTGTATGTGTTTGGTGCAGGTCAGTGGACATCCTGGAGTTGACAGAGCAGCGAGACTTGCTGAAGTTCCACTATCACACCCTTTGTCTTTACTCAGCTGTGTGTGCTCTGGGTAACAACCGTGTGGCCAGCGCTCTTTGCAGCCACGTGGACGAGTCGCAGCTTCTGTCAGCCATCCAGAACAAGTACATGCCAGGTCTTTTGCGCACGGGTTACTATGACCTGCTGATCGATATTCATCTGAGCAGCTATGCCACGGCGCGACTAATGATGAACAGCGAGTATATCGTACCTATGACTGACGAAACCAAGAGCATCACTCTCTTTCCAGATGAGAAGAAGAAGCACGGCTTGCCAGGCATCGGCCTCAGCACCTCCCTGCGGCCGCGCATGCGTTTCTCCTCACCCGACTTCGTCAGTGCTGCCCCTGGGGGTAATGGGGGTAGCATTGCGGGGGGTGACTGCTTCCAATACAGCCCGGAGTTCCCCCTGGAGACCCTGAAGAGCCGCACCATGGAGATGCTGACCGAAGCTGTTCAGGAGGGAAGCCTGCATGTTAGGGATCCAGTAGGGGGCAGCACTGAGTTTCTCTTTGTGCCGCTCATTAAGCTGTTCTACACTCTGCTGATTATGGGCATTTTTCATAACGGCGACTTGAGGACCATCCTACGGCTCATCGAGCCCAGTGTCTTCTCGCAGGACACCGAGGCCGAGGCAACATATGGGGCCCCTGATAAGGAGGGTGGCTCTGGGGAGAGTCACAGTGAAGGTGGTCCAGGAGGAGAGGATGAAGAGAATGTGACAGGAAATGTGCCTAAAGAGGGGCTTCTGCAGATGAAGCTACCAGAACCGGTCAAACTGCAGGTCAGTTTTCAGGACTAGTTCTGTAGTAGAGTTTGATTTAAAGTCTCATTCAGGTGGATCAGACACAGCAGAGCTGGAGACGTTAAACATTGTCCACTCTCTCTGCCTCTCTCTCTCTTTTTTTTCTCTCTCTCTCTCGTCTCCTTTCTCCTCTCTCTCCACATCCTCATTCCTCAGATGTGTCACTTGCTGCAGTATCTGTGTGACTGTCAGGTCCGACACCGCATCGAGGCTGTTGTGGCCTTCTCTGATGATTTTGTGGCAAATCTGCAGGAGAACCAGCGGTTCCGCTATAATGAGGTCATGCAGGCGCTCAACATGTCGGCCGCCTTGACCGCCCGCAAAACCAAAGAGTTCCGCTCGCCACCACAGGAGCAGGTCAGCAGAGACCAGGAGCTCTGTCAGCAGTGTGTTACTGATGATGTTAAAGGGCTCATATCACTATTTACCTTATTTTATTAAATAAATTCACGGCGCGGATATCACACTACCTCTCAGATATATCCTCATGGATGAAGGATCACCACCTACAACTTAACCTCTCAAAGACTGAACTACTGGTCTTCCCCGCAAAACAGTCAGTTC